>PVKE010007404.1:0-50836 GCA_004027555.1 Craseonycteris thonglongyai | reverse complement strand
CCTGTCCTGGAGCAGCGGAGGCCTGTCCTGGAGCAGGGGACGCCTGTCCTGGAGCAGGGGAGGCCTGTCCTGGAGCAGGGGAGGCCTGTCCTGGAGCAGGGGAGTCCTGTCCTGGAGCAGCGGAGGCCTGTCCTGGAGCAGGGGACGCCTGTCCTGGAGCAGGGGAGGCCTGTCCGGGAGCAGCGGAGGCCTCTGGCTATCAAGTACCGGAGCTGGATGCTCCAGAGGACCTGGGGCTGGAATTAGAGTCGTGGGCATCGTCGGAGCCCTGCGGTTGCTGCGGCAACGAAGGTGATGCCATTCCCAAAGGAAGGGGCCTGATGGGAGTCCCGGTGGCCACCAGTCAGGTTACTTCCGGCAAATAGGCAGAAGAGCACTTAGTGGAGCCTGAGAAGGAGTGGTCTGAGGAGATGACAAGTGCGCGTGGGTCCTAGATGCCTTGGAGAGTGTGCCAAGGGGCAGATGTGGGAGAGGAGCCCCGCAGCTGAGAGGTCACGGAGGTGCTGCCTGAATCGGAGTTTGGAGGCAGCCTCGCCGGCCTTCGCCAGGGCATGTGGGGCGCTGAGGGGCTGAAGGCAGCCTGGGCTGGTTGAGAATGGAGGGGAGGGAACGGAAGCACCTTCACCAAGTTTACCCAGGAAGTACGAGCATGCTGGGAAAAGTAGTTTAGGGTCTTTTCTCTGTTTTTCAGATGGATATGACTTGAGCACCGTTGAAGTCTGAGAGGAAGAGGAGGCTAGAGAGGAGGGGCTGAGAAAGGAAGGTGAGGAAGCAAATGAGAGGAGGGGCCGAGGGAGTGAGCACAGACAAGGGCCAGGACTCCTACTGAAGGTCACCGTTGTCTCAGTGGGCAGGGTGGGAAGCAGGGTTTGTTAAGTGTGAAGGGATGTGACAGGCTCAGGCCCCACGGTCCAGGGTGGTGATGGCTGAGAGCCTCACCCCCCGACCCAGCCATCCTCCCCCAGGGTTTGCCATGAAGATTCAAAGACCCTATGGAAGAAAACGAGGGCAGGGTGCGAGTGGATGCAATGATGCCGACTGCTCGCAGCAAGGTTTCTGCAAAAGTATGTTTTAATACATTCATGTGGGTTATACAAAGAGCTGGTCTCAAGGCTGGGCCACAGCCTGGCTTCTGGCAGGTGAGAGCAGCGTTACGTAGTGTTTTCAAAGATCAGGCACGGAGGGGCCTACACCTGCCCCCAAGCCCGAGAAAGAGTGTGTGTGTGCAGTGAGCACCGTGGCTGTGACCCCAGCCAGGACTGGGTCCCCTGGGCAGCCCCTCCCTACCCCCAGGGCCCTAGGGCTGGCACCAGGACACCAGGTTCCAGCCGTGGCTCTGCCGTCCACTCTCTGAGTCCCTGACCCTCACTGGAGCTGTGTTCTCATCTGTAAAATGAGGCAGAGAGAGGGGTCTTCATTGTCTCGCACTTTCCCTAACACCCAGACAGCGGACAAGCACAGGTGGGAGGTGGAGACAACAGGGGTCCTGGGCTGACCCCAGAGCTCCCTTTCTTTCCCAGCAGCCCATGATTCCGTGGGTAGGGGGGACAAGTGGTTACACCGGGATGCATTTGTCTACCTGGTTTTGCAGAGAAGAAACAAATTCCTGCATGCTGAGGACAGAAGGGGCATTTGGAGCCAGCGCTATCTTGTGATGCGGCCACTGGGAGAAGGAAACCACTCAGGTCCAACCCCCAACCCCCACACACCCCCGATGTGGCCCGAATCGACTTTTATCATAAGACGGCCATGGCTTTGTGCAGCTCTGAGCAAGTCCCCATCCTCCCACGCCGTAGTTTTCCCATCGGTGCCAGGGGGAGGCTGGACTCAGTGGTCTCATGCTCCAGGCTATGCTCCAAAGGGAATGAGGGAAACTGAGGCACAGAGGGAGGCGAGGGCCTGTGGCTGCTTGTCTCCTCTCTGCCTGCCTGGGAGAGAGGAGGGAGCAGTGTGGGTGGGGATGCACCGCACAGGATGTTCCCTGGCCCTGCTCCGTGGATGTGGGGCCACTTCCTGTCCACCGGACAGCCTGACGTCCACAGTGACGAAGCTCAGGCCCTGGAATCAGGAGGCTGTGAGTCTGAATCTCAGTCATCGCATTTCTTAGCCGGGGCACCCTGGAAAGAGACCTGGAGCCTCTTTTATAAATCGCGATGGAATACCAACCTCAGGGGGCTGTCATAGAGGCAGACGCAGGCTTGGATTTGTTACAGCTGTCAAGCCTGGTGTAAAACAGCGCAGGGCCCTAAGGCTCTGTCTACCTCCTGCCTTTCCAGTCGGGGTGGGACAGGATGGAGCGGGGGGCCTGGGCAGGGAGCGGAGCGAGGGTAGTATTTGGGCCAGAGTGTACAACACGAGGGTGCCAGGCAGGGACAGAGCCTGTCTGGTACAGGAAACGGAATGGTCCAGTGTTAGCGGGAGCCCAGGGCCACAGCCCTGTCACCAGGACCTGCTGGCGCTGGATCCAAGACGAACTCACGTGGCTCGTTCTCTTCCGGTCACAAGCTCTTCACATTCCAGAGAAGCTGAAAGTCACTATCAGATGTGACAAATAGTCTGCTGGCAAACGTCTCAGACAAATCCTCTCGGTCTTGACTCCCACCCCCACCCCACTTGCCCACCCTGCTTGGCCCGGTAGGGGCTGGACTCTCCACATTGTGTGGTTATTGCACGGCTTGGCCACCCCCTCCCCATCCAGACTGGGAGATCGTGAGGGCAGGGCCTCCTTCATCAGCGGCCCCAGTGCCCAGAGCAGGGTGTGGCACAAAACAAATGTCGGGTGAAGATTTGTGGATCCCAAGGGTTCAACCTCGTTCTCTGATACTCCTGAAACTTCTCAACTTCGGCTTCCACAGCTGGACCACTTGTGCGGCCTGGGAAGTGGGTTGCCTGCCAACACAGCAGGATGCAGAGAAAGGGGCCCTGGGCTGGGATTTAGAGACCTGGGTTCTGGGACCCTGGCTCACTGTGTGACCTTGGGCCAGTCCCCACCCTTCCCAGGGCTGCAGCCCCGGCCCCTCTAGGCTTTGTATTGCTGGCTGAACTTCTGCCAGCGGACATAGCCGCAGGTGGCCAGCGTGGTGAGGACAACGGCAGAGACCAGGGTGAAGGTGAGGATGATGGCGAGGTTGATGTTCTTGAGTTCATCCTTGTCACAGTCCTCAGGACGCACATGGCTCAGGGACACCTCCTCTTGGGAGCCGAAGCGGCAGATCAGGTCCTGGGTGGCATCCACGTCCACGCGGCCCTGGTGCAGCTGAGCCGTCAGCCAGCCGTTGCCGCAGCAGCTGAGCGGATTCCCCTGTAGATAGAGGCGCCGGAGGCTGGTCTCCAGACCACCCATGGCACTGCCCGGCAGGAGGCTGAAGCTGTTGTTCCTCAGGTCTAGCACCTCCAGGGACACGGCCTGGGTCCAGGCTGGCAGGTGGCTCAGGCGGTTCTCAGCGAGATTGAGCTGCTTGAGACAGCTGAAGCAGGGTAGGTCCACCTGTAGGACCTGCAGCCCATTACCCTGCAGGGCCAGGACCTGCAAGGATGCCTCCAGGCCCGCCAAGGCACCCGTGGCCACATCCAGCCCAGGGTTGGCTGAGAGGTGCAGCTCGGTAAGTGGCGTGTAGAGGAAGGCACCTGCCCTGAGTGTCTCCATCCCATTGTCCACCAGGTTCAGGATGCGGAGGGAGGAGATGCCAGAGAAGGCCACACAGCCTGAGGGTCCAGGCTCGCCGGGACCCCCACAGGGGCTGACCTGGTTCCCCTGCAGGTTGAGCCTCTGTAGGCTGGCCAGGCCAGCAAAGGTGTACGGGGGCAGGTCCCGTAGGGCGTTGTCCTGGAGGAGCAGCACCCGCAGAGACCTCAGGGCTCTGGCACCCAGCTCCAGTGTCCCCAAGGCATTGTGGCTTACGTCCAGGAGCACAAGGCAGGGCAGGGAGCCTGCACGGCGAGCCTTAAAGGCCCGCAAGCAGTTTCGGCTGAGGTTCAGGAAGCGCAGGGAGGTCAGGTGCTCAAGAAAGTCCTCAGGGAGGAGGTCAATCTCATTGTAGCTCAAATCCAGATTTAAGAGCTGGGAGATGGGGTAGGTGCTGGTATTGCGGCTGGGGTTCGAGAAAGGCAAGGCTGACCAGCCCTCAGAAGGAGCGTGGACAGCCTCGCTGCCCTGGGGCGGCCCTGCAGGGAGCCAGATGAGGTTGTTGGACACGTTCAGGTAGATGAGTCTCGGGAATGCGGCCAGTTCAGGGAAGTGGAGCAGTTTGTTTTCCCGCAAGTCAAGCCAGGTGAGCTGGTACTCAGCCTGGGGCCCTGGGGCCGTCTGAAAGGCCTCTATACTGTTGCAGCTGAGGTCCAGCACTCGCAGCTGCTGGAGGCTAAAGTTAGAGATGCAGGTGAGGGAGTTTCTGGAAAGATTGAGGTGGGCCAGGTGGGGCAGGGCTTCAAAAGCCCCGTCCTCGATGTCCATCAGCACATTGCTGTGTAGGTCCAGCTGCTCAAGCGCGGGGGTGCCCCAGAAGGTGTGGCGAGCGAGGCGTGTCAGGCTGTTCTCTGCCAGTGTGAGGGCGCGCAGGCCAGGCGCCTCCCCCAGCAGCCGCTCCACCATGCCACTGTATAGGCTGTTCCCAGCCAGGTCCAGGGACATCACACGTGGCAGGGGGCCTAGACCGCCAGTGCTCAGCGCCAGGCAGTTGTGGGCCAGGTTGAGGTGCTCCAGGTGGGACAGGGACTGGAAGACACCTGGCTGGAGGAAGCTGATCTCGTTGGAGCTTAGGTCCAGGTGATGAAGCGCCGTGTAGAAGCCCAGGGGTGAGGCCAGAATTCTTCGAAGCTTGTTTCCAGACAGGTTGAGGGCCTCCATGTCCCGCGGAAGCACCCAGGGGACTTGGATTAGGCCAAGGCCCTGGCAGAAGACCTCCTTGTCCACCTGTGGAGGGGGAGGCAGGCAGAGCAGCAAGAATTAGTGGCTGCAGTAGCAGCTGGAACCAGATACGTGTCTCTAGAAGAGATGACTTGAGGCTCCGCCAGGCTTGGCCAGGCTTCTCCCTGGCCTCCCAGGATGCCCGACGTTCCTCCACCCCAGCCATCACCCCATGTCTAAACGACCCCCATCCTGCTCCTGACCTATCTGTGGCACCCAGTACATCACCAGCATCAGAGAGGGACTCAAAGAAACTTCAATGGGTAGACAGAGAGATGATAGACAGACAGAAGGACAAATGAACTAAAAAATTCCCTGTACTGATTATAATCCCATTTTATAGGGAGCTGAGCCACATCTCTTCTAAAGGGACCCAGAGTCAGTGAGGAGCAGGGCGACGCTGGGAGCCAGGCCTTCTGGTTCCCCATCCTAAGTTCCTTCTATGGGCCCAGATAGTTACATTTATCCAGCTGGTATGAGCCTAGATTAACCCATTTGGGGGGAAATGTTTCCAAAAGGGAAAAATGCAATTTGCACTCTTGCCATCAGTGTTCAGCCTCTCACCCTCAGATCTCATTCAAACCTTCATTCCGTGGGGCACAGCTCCGGGTCCCAGAGCTTGCCTCCCTTGGTGACATTCCCCAGAAGTGACCTCTTCCCCATGCCCATCCGTGGCTTCGATTCCCATGGCCTGTCCCTACCAGCCCCTGGAGATGGGGTAAAGGTAGGCAGCCTGGGAAAGACAGTCAGGGTGCCAACCACATGCTTTAGACAAGGGTATGATTTTGTATCAAGTTACATTACTACTCTAGTTCCTTATCCGGAAAGTGACCCATCCTTCCCCAGCACCTACTCAGCATTTCAGATTTTGTTTAGCATTTTCAGACCCATGGTCTTACTGGATCTTCACAATAGCCTGCCCATCAAATATGATCGCCCCTATTTAAGAATTCCAAGTTCAAAAGATAAGTGAGAGAGGCTCTAAGATCACCCAGCTGCAGAGGAGCAGAGCTGAGTTTGAGCCCAGGTCTTTTAATAACCAAAGGCCCCACTTTTGTCCTTCGACCCAATGGTGTGCCTTCTTGGGCCAGAATTCTTTCCAAGCAAATGCAGTCTCCTGCTCACAACTACTCAACAACTAAACTCTGGGGGAAGCAGGGATGGTTCAGCTGGTTAAGTGCTCACTTTGCAGCCCTGAGGACCAAGGATCGAATCCTGGCCCCAGCCCATGCGGTCCCATATACTGAACTGCGGTGTGCTTCCCATGTGGGAGGCCCCCAGTTCAGTTCTCGCCCCCAGGTTGGTCCCCTGGCTTGAGGGGGTGTGCCTCCCAGGTGGGAGGCCCCCAGCCCAGTTCTTACCCTGCATAGCCCCACCCACCTGTGTGGAATGAAAACATGCTGAAAACTGATGATGTACAACTGCGGAGACTGCTCTGGGCCCTCCCCCTTCTCTCTCTCTCTCTCTCTCTCTCTCTCTCTCTCTCTCTCTCTCTATCTCTTGCTGTCTCTGTCAAAAACAATAGAATAAATCTTTAAAAAACAAAACAAAAATACTCTACTCTGACCATGCTATCCTCTGCTCAAACTCCTCCAGGGGACCCTCAGCAGGATTCAAGGTTGGCTGTGACTAGGGTGACCAGACGTCCCACTTTTGGCGGGACAGTCCCGATTTTTAACAATTCGTCCCGCGTCCTGCGGCGTTTTAAAAAAGTCCCAATTTTTGGAAAGAATGCACGACAAGCTAGGGAAAGGCGGGAGATAGACCAAATTTTTAATCAAGAACCCCCTCCCCCCGGTCAATGGTGTCCCACTTTACCAATGTTAAAATCTGGTCACCTTAGCTGTGACCCATGTTGACCTGTCCTCTCCTCCCAACCCCAGTCTAGCCCAGCTCACGTGCAGTGACTTATCTGACCACTGCTCATTGTGCCCTTCCACTCTGGGCCTCCTCTTTGCTCTTCCCTGTGCTGGTTTTGCCCTTCCCAATCAGATCTGAAAGGAGAACTCTGCATGCTGAGCTCCAGGGTCTCCTCCACCAGGAAGCCTTCCCTGCCTGCAGGGCAAGTCAGTGCCTCCTCCAGGTCCTCAAAGCTTCTGTGCTTTCTCTGTCATAGCTTTGGTCCCTGAATGGTGACGGTCTGTGTGCGGACCTGCTAGACAGCGAGCTCAGAGCAAACAGGGACTGAGTTTGATTGCTGTGGATGACTCAGACCTGGCCACAGAAAGTGCTCAATAAATTTTTTAACGAGTGAAAGTTACAAACATCATTGGCTTAGTAAAGTTCTGAGGGATTGATTCAATTATCTTTTTGAAAGGAAAGAAAAGGAATGATCCTATATTCAGACTAAAGTCCAAGACTGTTAGAGCAAAAAGGGTCCAGCTCACCCATTTTCCAGATGGGAAAACTGAGCCTGAAGGTGGCAACGACCTGCACTGGTCACAGCGAGTCAGCAGCTGAGGCAGCAGGGCAGGACCGCCAGCCTGGGGGCTCCCTCTTGCCCAGCCCAGCTCATGACTTCCCCCTGAGGGCCCCGAGGTGAAGAGGGGAGAGGAAGACTGCCCTCCCTCAGGCCTCTGTGCATCTCCCCACTCCATGCAGCTCAGTGACTGGCCTACTCAGAGGCCTAGCATACCCCAGCAGTAGGGCGCCCACGTAAACTGGAAACCTGCCCCGGCCACCATGCCAGTCCTGCCTGGCTCCCTGCCCTTCCCTCCCCTACAACCTCTTGGCCAAGTGGGGCCACTAGGCATGGCCTCCTCAGCCCATCCTTAGCTCCCGACCATCCTGATTAAAGAAGGAACAGTAAAATGAACGTGAACACAATGACCGCCACTCACTATGGAGTGCTGGCTCCGTGTCAAGATTGTGCTCCAGACCCCCGGCCTGACTTAGTCTTCTAAGGCACATTTACCTCACAGTACCCCCTACAAAAACGGAGGTTCCATCGCCTACTGGTGCCAGCCAGGTTCTGCCCACTGGGCTCTCAGCTGGTCACGCACCCAGGCAGCTGCAGCACAGTAAATAATACCAGCCCCCGCTGCCTGGGCATTACTGGGTCGGGGGCTCTGCCCATGTGCAAGCCCACACCCCAGTTCACCTCTGCATACGCAAAAGCTCCCTGTGGCCCCCACCCCTGCAAGGTATGTTGGGACACAAAGCTGGCCAAACCCAGAACCTAAGACTTGCTTTGTGCCCAGGTGCGCAGGTGCCCAGGACCCCTGTCAGAGGCGCAGAGGAGGCTGCTGGCAGATGTGGCTGCTCTGGGCTGCCCAGCTCTCCAGTCCAGTCCAGGAAGGCGCTTGCAGGCCAGGGCAGCTCTCAGCACCCCATGTCCAGGGTGCCCACCGCTTCCTAAGCTCCCAGACGCCAGCAGGACTGACTACATGGGGGAATCAGCCCTGAGCCAGGAGCTTTCCCCTGACACCCACCCACCCACACTCTCTGGGTGCCAGGACACCACGCCCCCACCTTTATTTTGGAGGGAAGAGGACTTGGCACCCGACTCCATTTTACCACTTGATCATAGAAGGAAAACAGGGTAGGAAGAGTCACTCGGCAATGGACAGCGTGAGCTAGGGAGAGCTGGGTTTGAATCCTACTCTGTAACTTCCTATTGCATGACCCTGGTGGGTCACAGCGCTTCTCTCAGCCTTAGTTTCCTCAGCTGAAAAGAGGAGTTCTGGGTAAAAGGAAAGGAGAGGAAGACTCAGCACCATGTAGACACTTCTCAAGACCCGAGCCGATGGCAATTTTATTTTGATTTTTATTATTTTGAAAGTCAACAAAACTCCTTCCATGGTAGCTCGGAAAGTACTTTCCTGTCTCTTCCCTCCTTTGCCCCCAATCCAAAGCTCAGGAGGCAACTTCACCTCTCTGAGCCTGTCTCCCCAGGGGCTGCATTTTGTGACACGGGAGGCCTTCTCTGCGTTGTTATTATGGGTCCTGGGGATCTCAGAAGGGACAGCAGGACAGCAAAACCCCCAGGAAGGGCTGCTGGGCCCTGGCTGCCAGCGCATCCCAGCTCCAGAAGCTGCTGCCCACTCTGGGTCCGGGTGGGGCTGCCAGAGCTCCTGCCTTGACCTCAGTGACTACTCAGCCTTCACGTGGACCTAGGCAGCCCCTTTGCTCTGTACCCACAGGGTCACAGGAACTGCAAGCCTAGTTTCCCCGGCTCAGGGAATCAAATCTGGTCCCTGCCCTCAAGAAGTTCTTGGTCTGGCAGGTGAGATAGGCTTGGGCCTGTTCGTCACGATGCCCTGTGCTCAATATTGAGATCGAGAAAAGTGTGGGGTTGCTGAAGACCAGAAAAGGGGACAAACAGAACTAGGTCAGCCTGGGAGAGGTCAGGGGTGGCTTCCTGGAGGAGTCAGCATTCGGGCCCAAGTCAAGGAGCCCAATTAGAAAAGGGGGATTTGTTCTCAGGAGGGACTCAGGATGTAAGAGTCCTTCCCAGCTGGCCTACCCCAAATTCCCCCCTACCACATATAAATTCTGTACCACCCAGCTGGGGAAGTAGAGTTCAATATTGGCCCTGCTGATCCTAGTTGAATAACGTTGGACAAGTTACCTAACCTCTCCAAACCTCAATTTCCAACTCTGTAAAATGGGAATAATGGTACTTACCTGGCAGGATTAGTAGTAAATAAGCTATTTAAACATGTGAGCAGGTGCTCACTAAATGCAAGTTTAAATGTATTAAATGCATTCCCTTTCCTGTTCGGGCTTCTAGGGCTGGGACAGTAGGACATCCTAGGGCTGGGGGCAGGGGCGCTCACCCTGCCTGGGCCAGGCTTCTTACCATCTTACAGGGCCCCATGTCTTGGTGTTGGGAGGCAGCCAGGCCCAGGGTCAGCACAGCCAGGAACAGCAGGATCTGGTGGCTCATGGCTCTGCCTAAGGCGGGAAGGAAAGGGGAATACTGTAAAACCTCAGGCCCCTTCCCACCCTGTCTGTGCCTGCCTTCAGGGAGCCCCGGACCATAGCTACAGCTGAAATTAAGGTGCCATGAATGCGGCACCTTCTGAAGTGGGTAGGAAATAGGGCTGTGGCCCATCACAAGGGGCCTCCAATGAGGAGCTAGGCCCTTCCCCACCCACCCCACAAGAATGTTAAGCAGTGGGAGACATGGTCCTATTTGGACTTAAAAAGACCCCACCTGGTGGAAGACAGTCTGAATGAGATGAGCAGGAGGTAGAGGGATCCTAAGGGCAGCCCAAGGCCACCCTCAGGGCTGGGGTGGTGTAAAGTGGGGACCCGGGCCTCTAACTCCATTTCTACCCAGGCCACAAGCAGGTCACCCCATCCTGGCTCTTCAGGCCCCAAACAGAATTCCTCAAACCCCACCCCCAGCCCTGAACTTTTATTTTGCCCTTTTCCTTTTGATTTTCGGATTCCCCAGTCCCTGCCATTGTTTGAAGACTGGGTGGGCCTGGAGCCTTAACAGGAAGCCCCACCAGGAGGCCTGCCCTGCCCTCAGCACTGGCAGCGAACTTCCCCAGGAGCACATGGCCAGGCCTTCACTTCCACTGACCACATGCAGGGGGACACGCAGGCCTGCTAAACCAACCCTTCTCCCTATGAGCAGCCAGGGTGAGGGAGTGCACAGAGGCGCTCAGGAGAGGGGGTCCCAGCACTGCTAGGGGCTCCCACACCAAGGACCTGGGCCAGCAATACACAGGTCAGTCCATCAAGTGCATCCATTCATTCATGCCTTCCTGAATGCCGCTCATGTGTGGCTCTGTGCTGAGAACTGGGATGCAAATAAATGCACAGAAGTGACCGTAATACATACAGAGCATTAAGAAGGAGAGACACATAAAGCCCTCCAGGAGCACTGGACTCAGAGTCAGCCATACCTGACTGCACCCTGTATCTCCTCCACTTACCAGCCGCTTGACCTTGTGCAAGTCACTGCACTTCTCTGCGCCTGTTTCCTTTTCTGAGGTCAACGCTGAGCTGTCAAGTTTTGTCAAAGAGCGAGTAAGATATTCTATGGAAGTGCCACTTACAGAGCCCTTAGTATGCACCAGGTACTCCGCTTGTCTCTACATGTATTAACTCATTTAATCCTCACAATAATTCAATGACTTGGCTCCATAATTACCATCCCCATTTTGCAGGCAGGGAAGCTGAGGCTCAGAGAGATTAAGTAACATCCAAGGTTTCACAGCTAACAAGTCTGGCTCCTGGATCTGGGCCTTAACCTCCACACTATATAGTCTCCCACAGGTGCTGCGCTGTACCTCTGAGGATGCTTTATAAGAGGCCTTTCTAGAACCTTGGAGGGCTGGGTCTTTACTGTTGGGACCCACTAGCACCCTCGTGGTGAACTAGAAGTGAAGGAGGCTTCTGTGAGGGCCTTTCTCGCTCAGACAGGCCAGGGCCACAGCACTCTTTTAAACCCTGTTCCCGGGGTCCCTTCATCACGGCTTCTGCCCCCACAGCTGCCCTCTTCTCACCTGCATCACAGGTCGGGCTTTCATGGGAAATTTTGTTCTGCTGTTTAAAACGCAGAACGTCGCCGCCCATCTGAAAGCTGGTGCGCACAGAATTGAGTGGAAACCCCTCCGCAGGGCCTCTGAGGCCCCAGGGGAACCTGCCAGGCCCGCCAGCCCTCCTCTTCAGCGTCGTTTTTCACTGTGCCCTTGCACACTCTGGATTCTGGAAGCCTCCTATTTCCTTGTTTTCAGAACCCCTTTGCACTGCCTCAAAGCTTCACCTCCTCCCCTCTTGTGTGGAATACCCCCTTATCCTTTGGATCTCAGCTTAGATGTCACCTCCTCCAAGAAGCCTTCTCTAGTTCCCTAAGTCTGGACTACATATGGGCCCTTCCTCCAGGCTCCCACAGCCCCTGAGCTTCCAGCACAGCACTGAGCACTCTGGTTTCTCCCCAGCTCCCCTCACTCCTATGTGAAGTGCCCCAAGGGCCAAGGGGCCTCACTCTCAAATCACCAGCAGGCAGGGAGGAAGCATTGAGAATGGACACAGGAGTCTCGGTGACATGATGACTTGCGAGAGCAGTTGTTCAACTTGACTCTCCCTTCACCTCCCTGCCACAGTCCTCCCCACCCCCTTGGTGAGTTCTGTCTGTTCTCGCTGAGAAATAGCCCCCAGATCTGCCTGCCTCCTCCTTCATCATTGCCACAGACTGAGACACCACCATGACCCTGGGCCTCTGCTACAGCCACACCCTGTTTCCACCCTGACCTCTTTCAGTCTCTCTTACATCGTTAAATCATAGATCAGATCATGAAACTCACTGCTGGAAAACCTCTGCTCAAGTCCTTCCAGGCTTTACACCTCTCCTCTCTGATTCCATCTGCCGATTGCCCTTCCCTCACCAGATTCTAGCGTTCTCACCATTCTTCTCAAGCCAGTCCTCAAACACCACGAGTGCATTCCTGCCTCAGGGCCTTTGCCCTGCTGCTCCCTCCACCCGAAATGCTCTTTCCCAGACCCTTACATGTGTTGCTTTCTTCACATTGACCATTTCCTGATCATTCATCTTTTATTCTGTGACTTTTTATTTTACTCAAGTGGTGCTTGCTAAAGCGCTAGTGAGCACATGGCAGAGCAACGGGTGGAAGCTCACCTAAAATGGACTGAGGGGTGAGTGGGAGGTGAGGATGGCAAGGGGTGGCTTAGTTCTGAACCTTGAGGCATTGCTGCCTGAAACGGCCCCCTCTCCCCCTCTGCCTGCCAAAGCCCACTCTACCTCCAAGGTGGGCAGCAGAGGCTCCGGCAGGGGCTGTCCTGCAGTGGCGGAGCTCAGCCCTAGCATCGGAAGGAACGGGGCCCCTAAGCTGTGGGCATCCATCAGCAGTGCCCAAGACACTGTGCAGAATTTGGGGGTAACTCACCCTCAAGGGGTAGCAATGGGGACACTTAGGAGCAGGCTCACATCCAGACTCTACTGCTCCCTGACCTGTTTCCTGAGGAGAGTCCCTTAACCCTTCAATGCCTCTGTGTCCCATCGGTAGGGCAAGTAGCCTGGTTCCTGTTCTGCCACTGCCCCCAATCATTGTGATGATCAAGCTGAGAATGGCCAGGAAGGTGCCCGGGACACATCCTGCCTGTCTAGCTGGTACAATGAGCCACAGAGCTGAGCAGCCCAGATGAGGTGTGCTGAGAGCGGAGGCCTCAGGCCTGTGCAGTGCTGGCAGGAGACATCCTAGGACTCTGACTAGGAGGAGAAGTGCCAAAGAATGTGTGTGTGTGTGATAGAGAGATAGACACAGACAGGGAAATGGGGTGGGGCAATGCCTACTATCACAATAAGCCCATCCTTACTATTTAAGGATGTAAGACACTCTTTAAGCACTTGACCTATATGATCTCATTTCTCACAACCCAATGAAACATGTGTAGTTACTATAATTTCCAGTTTACAGATGAGAAAACTGAGGCTCAGAAAGATGAAATGACCTACCTCATGGTTACTTAGCTCATAAGTGTTTTGGGATTTAGCCCAGGTCTACGTGACCCAAAGCTGTGTTTTCTCAAGCAGGTGCTGAGTTGCCTGCCCCTATAGAACTGCCCCCAATTTGCCCATAAGGAAAAGAGGCTCAGAAAGGTGACTTACCCAAAGTCACACAGGCAGTAAATAGCAGAGTCGAGACCAGAATCCAGTCTGTCTGCCTCCAAAGCAAATGTTACCACTACACCAGGCCAAGATCTCCCTCTAAGCCCCTCCAAGGACCCCACCCCCACCCAACATCCACGAAGTAGACCGGCTCATGATACTGGGCGCTGGGTGCTCCTCCCCCTACTCTCAGCAGGGGTCACTGGCTGAGTAGGGTCCTGGGAGGGCTGCTGTGGACGCCCCTACTTAGCGACTCACTAAGGGTGTGCATCCCACGGGGGAATTAGACCTTAACCCAAAGGAGTGTGGCTGTGATGGCGGCATTTCAGGCTTCGGAGCCTCCTTGAGACGGTGTGTAACCCCACTCCCCAGGTGGGCAGGTGATCTGGTGCAGTGGAGTGGGAAGCCCCACACCAGGCGGGTCAGAGGGTGGTAGGAGACCTTGACTCAAATCCTGATCTGTAGTTGACTAGCTGTGTGTGCCTGCCAGGTGCCGGGTTTTCTGCCCATGTTTCCCCTTCTGTCAAATGGGAATGCCGGCCACGCTTCGTGGGAAAGATTCGGTAACACAGGAGCCTGAGAGGGTCAACTGGCTCCACGCGCGAGGTGGGGCGCGGCGGCGGGCGGGGGCTGTTGGGGTGAGGATCGCGTCGGGATCCACGAGCCCCAGACCAGCTCCACACCCTGTGCCGAGAGGGGCGTGGGGCCGCCGGCGCGCCTGGGCGCCGGGCAGCCTCCCCTGCTGGGCAGCTCCTACCTGGCTCAGCGCGGCCGCCGCTCCTCTCCTGGGCAGCCCCGGCACATTGTGCGCAAACCTGCCCCCCGGCCCCGCCCCACGTTAGCCCCCCGGGTCACAGCCGGAGGAGGGACACCGCCGCTCCACTGCCCCAAGGGAGCCCGACCCGCGAGGGGGCGGCTCCGGCTCCATTTAAATACCTCTCCCGCCCCACCACGCCCCCCCTCGGCCGCCGCGGGGTCCTAGCGCCCGGCCGCCAGGGGTGACTCAGTTTATCTGGCACCCGCGAGGGAGGCAGGCATTTCCTTTACGCTGGAACCTCGGCTGGGACGGGAAGGTTGGAAGGGTGCGCGATGAACGGGCCGGAGGGAGAGGGGTCGCCGAGGAAGCCCGGTGAGAGCGAGGCCCGGCCCGGGCGGCCGCACGTGCGGTTCGTGGCCCCGCGGGGTCCGCAGAGGAAGTCCGGCCTGGTCCCGATTTCCCTGCTGCCGGCGTCGCCGCACTTGTGGGGGACAAACAGGAGAAGTGAGCGCGGGGCTGACGCGGAAGGAGGTGCCCCCTCACTGGCCCTGGGGCGGCCACCGAGGGGTTTCTCCTGCCACGTCCAAGCACATCACCACCTATGAAGGTGTCCAGACCTGCCTCCACACCGTACGCAGCCCAGTGAAACGGTACCATCAAAAAGTCCCTCGTTTTCAGATTGAGAAACTGAGGTTAGGCATGGGGACAGTGAATATAAGTAAAAACCAATGGTTTGGGATTGGTAAGGTCCCCACTGATATTTTGGGAAACTGAGTTCAAGGTTAAAAGGCACATCCAAAGTCACACAGCCCAGGGAGCCCAATTTATCCAGGCCAGTCCCAGTGCCCTTTGCCTGGCATCTTGCTTGAGTTGTGTGTAAAGCACCCTACAAAGCCTCATGGTGTTATTACTGTCTTTTACATCAGAGGAGGATGTAAAACTTCCCCAAAGCCAACCCCCTCTTCTAGATGCCTTGGCCCTGCCAAATCACAGGTACTGTCCCCTGCTGGGTATGCAGGATGTCTGGGAGAGGAGGGTCACAGCTGTCACAGGGCTCAGGTTCCCAGAGGAGAAGGGAATGCCTCTTCCACTGTTTCTCTTCCCTGATGTCGTGGCACAGGGTGTCCCTTTTCACAGCTGGGAAAGTGGCCACCCAAAGCCTCACGGTAAATCACGGTAAAGCTGGGCTTAAAAGCTAGGTTCCGAGGACTTGATGTCTGCTGCCTTTCCTTCTTCCCAGCTGGCTCACTGTGGGGACAGCCCAGCGAAGACAAGCTATGACAGTGAATGGTCCAGGGCCTAACCTAGCCTCAGGGGAGATCAGGGAATATCTCCCTAAGGTGGGGCCCAAGCTGTGAGCAGGGCATGGCTAGGGAAGTGTGCAAGATCTGGGCAGGGTGCCCACACCTTCACCTTCCCTCCCAGCCACCTGAGGCCTCAAATCTATGCTCACAGAGGTCCTAGCTGGTGATCCCAACCTTCTCTCTGGGGTCTAGTGCTCACTTGGTCAAATGGAACCTCAGTTTCTCTGTCTGTAAAGTGGAGAAGATAGTAGCTACTTCTCAAGGTTGGTGCCAGAACTAAGTATAGCAGACTCAGCCTGGGGCCTGCACCCAGTGGGTGTTAGGGAACTTCTCGCCGTCTTTTTGGTGGCGATTGGTCAGACCTCTGCTATATCCTGCAAGTTTTATTTTCCAGCTTCTTGTTCAAGGGGTCAGTGTCCAGGAATGATTTCCAGCAGGTCTCCAGCATGGGCTGAGTTGGACTCAGGCAGTTCCTGGCCTTCCCACTGGCACCGGCCATCTGAACACTGCCTCACACCTCCCTGAGCTGCTGCCAAGCAGAAAGCACTGTGCTGGCTCACAGCTCTGACTTGGGCTGGGGTAGGGCAGGGCTGGAGAGAGCGGCCTGCCTCCCCACATACCCGCAAAGGCTGTGGTTGTGGTTAGTTAGTGCATGGGGTTCCACCTCACTCAGTGCCCAGATGGGGCTCCCCACGAGTTAGACACAGATGGGCAGCCAAGTGGACCCACCTGCTGCAGATGCCTCGTGGGACAGGGGTGAGGGGCTAAAAGCTGGGAACCCCACATGCTCAGCACCCCTTCCTTCATCTCTTGACTTCTTCAGAAGTCATGTTGCTGTGTGACTTTGGGCAGATTGCTCAATCTTTCTGATTTCAGTTTGCTGATCTGCAAATTGACACCAACAATAGCACCTGACATCCTAACTTACTGCGAAGATCAAATGCAATAACGTGTGTAAAGAACCTGGTTGGAATCCTGGTCCATGGTCCTTGCGGAGTAAACACAATCTCAACCTTGGTAGGCCCTGGAGAGCTGGTAATACAAACGTCTGGGATTGACGCTTGTGGAGCTCCCAGACCAGATGAGAGGCAGAAGAGGACAGGATGACCGAGGTCAGAGGCTTCAAAGGCCAAGTCTAGGAGTCTGATCTTGATCAGAAGGAGGAGAGTTAGGAACTGGGCAAGGTGGGAGTGGCTTGGCAGCCCTGTAAAAGGTAGTTTCCCTTAAAGCAGGGTTGTCCAAACTTTTGGCTTCCCTGGGCGACATTGGAAGAAAAGTTGTCTTGGGCCACACATAAAATACACTAACACTAACCATAGCAGATGAGCTAAAAAAAAAAAAAAATTGCCAAAAAATCTCATAATGTTTTAAGAAAGTTTACCAATTTGTGTTGGGCCACATTCAAAGTCATCCTGGGCCACGTGTGGCCCACAGGCCGGACAAGCTTACTTTAAAGAAACTTTCCATCCAACATTACTGACTTAGCTTCTGCTCACACACCTCCAGGAATGGGGAGTTTTCCTGGACAGCCCATCAAAATGGGCAGCTCAGTCTTCACTCCGTTGGTATTTTGGTGGATATGCTATCATTCCCTGATGCATCTGTCAGTGAAAATAGGAAGTACATCTTTCCTTATGTTCTTAGGACTACCATTCTGAGGTGAGAAAACACTTTGAGGCAGCAAGTCAGGCTCAAGGCTCTCTGGGAGGGTTTCACCTCAGGTCAGAATGAAACCAAAGGGTCCCAAGTAGGAGCGGGTGGCCCAGGAAGGCAATGATGTGCACATCCTGTGTGACCTTGGACAAGTTGCTAAAGTTCTCTGAGCCTTGCCATCTTCATCTAACTGTAGAACCAAAGTGAGAAGGTTCATGGCTCCCTAGAACCCCAAATTAGTTTTCACTACTTGTTGCTGAATACCCACAGTAGGGCAGTCCTTCATCCCATGTGGCATATTAGGATAAAGACAGCCACAGCTAGCCTTATAGTGAGGTGTCTTTATTCTCAATTACTCACTGAAAAACTGGAGCTCAGAGACATTAGTAACCATCCCAAGTCACACAGCTCTGGAACCAGGAATTAAACCCAGGTTGCTGGACTCCCAGGTCAAATCTCAGTGCAAAGATAATGGCTGTCCTCACTCCTTGCCCCTGCCCAGCACTTCTGTGGGCCCCTTGGAGTCAGGAAGTTCCCTCATCAGCCTCTATTGGGGCTCTGCCTTTGGGGACAGAACCCTGGGTTCCCCAGTACTTTTCTGCCCACCCTCCTTTGCCCCCTACAGCAACTGAGCTCAGACCATACCTGCTATGAGCCACCTCAAATGTTGCTGGGTGTCAGCTGTAGGAAGTTTATGAGCCAGAAGCCAACATCAGGTGCTTGGGAAACAAACACTTATAAAGAGACGGGTAGTGTGGGTCCCTTGCTCTGAGGAATAGCTGAAGTGTTAAATGGGAATAATGAGGGCTTCAATGATCTCCTGCTCACAGCAAGCTTGTACAGAAGAGGGACAGAGGCTTATAAGGGTTCTGTGACTCGTGCATAGTCACACAGCTGACAGACGGGAGAGAGCACAGTGCATAGCAGCCTCTCCCCGTCCAAGGGCTCCAGCTCCGAGGCCCCACTGCATGGCGAGCAGCTGGCTCAGCTGGTTTTCTGTTCTCAGTGGGGGCACGCCCCCCACCCCCACTGTGGCCTTGGGAGCCACCAATGCAGGGGGGCAGGTGCTGGCGAGGTCCCAGGTACTTCTCGGGTGCCCCAGCAAAGGCTTCCGGCTGAGTCTGCTCAGTAAGAGCTGGGGCTGGGGCTGAGGCTGAGGAGCCTGGAGACTCTTGGAGGCCCCGTGGGAGAGGGGCTGTTAGGTGAGACGATCTGAGACAGGGCGAAGCAGACAGCTCAGAAGTGTTTCCACAGTTTGCCGGTGCTGTGTCGTGGACCATGAAACCACAGCTCTCAGCAGCCCGGCTGCTGGGAACCCGAGGGCTTGTCCCTCTGAGCCACACAATTTTTCCCTCCTTTTTAACCGTTTGAAGGTGGAACCCAATGTCCCCTTTTCCTGACGATGCAGTACAATCGTTCTTGGCAGTGTCCGTTGCCCGTCTGTAAAATTGGGGCACTCGTTCTGCCATTTGAAGGGGGTGTTGAGACGATAGCGCTGTGGTAACCTGAATGGTGTAGGGGTTGGCTCAAGGCCGATACCGTCTTCCTCAGGGGAAAGTCTGTGACTCTGTGGTTGACCGAAGGGACCTGTGGCAGCGGGAGCACCCAGAGACGGGAGGCAGTGACTGGGAAGGGCTGCATGGGAGGGACTCTAGAGCTGTAGGCTCAACAGTCCTGCAGCACAAGGTGGGTCCTGGGGTCCTCAGGTAGGGACCCGCTCCTGTGAGGGGCAGTGCTGTGGCCCAGGGAGGGCATCCCATGATGGGGTAACCTGCCTTCAGGGGTTCCCTGGAAGTCCCTTCCCAGCTTCCCAACCCTTCCCAACTTCTAGCTCTTTGCTGTGCGAGCTCCTAGCAGGCCTCCCATCTTCCCGCGGGTGGTCTGCGCGCCGAGGCCTGGCAGAGCTGCTGAAAACGGCTCCCGTGTGCCCAGGGAACCACTGCCCAGAGCTTCAGGGAATCCTTCCCGCCTCCTCTATTTCCTCTCCGAGGACAGCACATCCTAGGCCCAGAGAGTCAGAGGAGGTGGCCTGAGGTCTCAGGAGGGCTGAGGGTGTCCCCTCCCCTGCTTTCTCCAACTTGCCTCACATGAGGCACTCCAGTGCACGCAGCAAGTGGCTCGGGGTTCTAGTCCAGGTCCTCTCAAACTCCAGAGCATATCAGAATCCCCGAGGGCTTGTTAAAACATGCCGGGCCCACCCCCAGACTCCGGTTCAGTAGGTCTGAGGCAGGGTCAGAATCTGGAGCAAGCACCCAGTGGCCGACGCTACCCATCCTCCACACGCCACCCTGGAGAGGAGCTGTGCCCGTGAGGCCATGGGGTAGCAGACCCGGGGCGTGGGGTGGCAGACCCAGGATGTGGGGTGGCAGACTCGGGCATGGGGTGGCAGACCCGGGCGTGGGGTGGCAGACTCGGGTGTGGGGTGGCAGACTCGGCCGTGGGGTGGCAGACCCGGGGCGTGGGGTGGCAGACCCGGGGCGTGGGGTGGCAGACTCGGGTGTGAGGTGGCAGACTGGGCCGTGGGGTGGCAGACTCAGGGCGTAGGGTGGCAGACCCGGGGCATGGGGTGGCAGACTAGGGGCGTAGGGTGGCAGACTCGGGCGTGGGGTGGCAGACTCGGGCGTGGGGTGGCAGACTTGGGGCAAGGCTCTTCACCCCCCTGTGAAATGAGGGCAACAACAGCCCTTGCCCACTGAGTTGAAGAAACAAAGGGATGGAATGGAAGGTTCTGGTTAACAGGATTATGACTCTTACCAGGAGTGAAATTCTGAGGCCTCTCTGTACTCAAGTTGGGGAGGAGATGGGCTGCCCAGGCAGCTTTCTAGTATAGCTTTCATGTTGTAACCCATAATCCTACATCACCGAATGAGGTCGATGTTACTGTTATTATTACTGCTATTGTCATCATCTTCATTTTACAGATGACACACGAGGAAACCCAGAGAGGTTAAGCACAGCCAGTACATTCGCCCAGATAGTGGGGCTCCTGCACCTCCCACTTTATTGTCTTGTCACTTGGTGGAACATCAATTACCGTATTTTCCGGCGTATAAGACGACTGGGTGTATAAGATGACCCCCTAATTTTACAGTTAAAACATAGGTTTAGGCCTATATTCGCTGTATAAGACTACAGCCTCGGAAGTGGGGGGTAGTCTTATACAGCGAATATAGGCCTAGACCTATGTTTTAACTGTAAAATTAGGGGGTCGTCTTATACGCCTGGTCATCTTATATGCTGGAAAATACGGTAGCCAAAAGAGCAAATAACCTAAAACTACGTTTACCATGATACCCACTGTGTGTACAGCTGTATCTTCCTCCCTTTTGGGCGGGGTGGCGAGGGGTCTGGGCAGGGCAGAGCCCAGGAAAACAAGCAGCCCGGGTCTCAGCGAGAAACCCACCTGTGGTCCCATCCTCACTGCGCTGCCTGCCCACTGCTGTGTGACTTTGGGCTGGTGGCCTCACCTCTCTGAACACCCATTCTGTCCCTGTAGATGGGTGCAATGATGAGTGACAAGGGCTGCTTCAAGAGTGAGCCTCTTGTGTCACGTGCCCACCCACCCATGGCTCTCACCCAGGCAATGGCGTGGCTTGCAATTCCTGGCCGGGTTAGTGTTTGCGTATCTTTTTAAAGATTTATTTTATTGTTTTTGACAGAGAAAGAGACAGGACAGAGAGAAGGGGAAGGGCCCAGAGCAGTCTCCATAGTTATACATCATCAGTTTTCAACATGGTTTCATTGCACACAGGTGGGTGGGGGCCATGCAGGACGGGAACTGGGCTGGGGCCTCTGGCATGGGAGACATGCCCCTGTGAGCTGGGGGGCCAAACCCAGGGCCTCCCACATGGGAAGCTTGCCCAGCGAGAACCAAACTGGGGCCACACCCCAGTTCAGCATATGGGTCCATGCAAACCAGGGCCGGAACTCGATCCTTGGACTCCTGGGCTATAAAGGGAATGCTTAACCCGCTGAGCCATCCTGGCTTCCCTAGTGTTTGCCTATTTTTTGGCAGCAGCTCGATCTTCCCACTGATTTGGTTCAGGGAAGGAATGAAGTGGTTTGTGAAGCTTGCCCAAGCACAGCCAGGGGGTTAGTGGGTGGAAGCTGCCTTGCAGGGGCAGTGACAGTGGGCAGCATTCTCATCCTGCAGGGTGACCGGTGGGGCTCCCAGAGGCTGGGCACACCCAGTGCTCACTGGGACATCCTCTGTGGCACAGGCCACTCTGTCCCCTTCTTGTCCTTCCTTCTAGAATATGTCAGGCACTAGCCTTGGGTGGGGAGTCTGAGGCTTGGACAGGCAAGAACCAGCTTTGGTCACACAGCACGGAAATGGCAAGGTGGGGGCTGGAACTCTGCCCTGCTCCACTGTCATACTGCCCCTCATGGCATCTCTCCACACAGACAAGGTGCAGCTGCAAAAGCACACTCCCCCCAACATGCACAGCACACACACACGTACACACACCCTTTACACATACCCTCAAAGATAGCACAGGCCACACAGGACCACAACTCGTGAAAACAACAAGCATGCATCTACCTTACACAGTAAGTTCACACAGGCACACACTCTAGCCACAAGCACTTCACAGAGACACCTTCAAAAGTCACCACACACAGATGCACACACCCTCACAAATTCAACTGTCATACGTACAGCTTATGCGCAGCACATATCACAAACATGCACATTGAGAATACATGATATGCACACTGTGTATATATATATCCCATACAAACACTACAGTCACAAACACACCACATACATTGCCCATATATACACATACCATATTCCATATGTACAGCAAAACTTGACACCAAGGCTCCCAAACCCAGTGTACACACACCAGACACAGTGCACAGATCAGCATGCTATCTGTGTGGACATATATATACATGCACACACCAGACACAGTGCACAGATAAGCATGCTATCTGTATACATAAACATTTGCACATACCAGACACAGTGCACAGAGCAGCATGCTGTCTGTATGCATGGACATATGCACATACCAGACACAGTGCACAGAGCAGCATGCTGTCTGTATGCATGGACATATGCACATACTAGACACAGTGCACAGAGCAGCATGCTGTCTGTATGTGTGGGCATATACACAGACAGTGCACAGAGCAGCATGTTGCCTGTATACATGGACATATGCACACACCAGACACAGTGCACAGATCAGCATGCTGTCTGTATGCATGGACATATGCACACACCAGACACAGTGCACAGAGCAGCATGCTGTCTGTACGTGTGGGCATATACATGCATAGCACATGTACACACGTGTGTAGGCCCATGGGAGCCAGGCTGTAGGCTTCATTGCCATGACTGATTTTCTCAGAAGCATACCACGCAATGAATCAACAAGCTTCCACTTGGGCTGATTTCCTGGGGTGTGAAAGGGAAGAAGGGGGAAAGGCACCATTTGACAGACAGCCATGTCTCCCAGGGATCCCGGACTTTAGCCTGATGGGATGCTGTGAGCTCAGGACCCCAGGAGCCTGGAAGCTGGGCTGGGGGTCTCAAGCACAGAGGGGCTGGATCCTGTCTCCTCAGGAGTGGATGCCCAGCTCTGTCCCCAAAGCCAGACCTTTTCTCTAGGTCTGGAACCTTGAGAATGGGTATCCAGCCTTCTAGACTAATGCTCTCTAGCTTCTCTGTGCTGTGTGACTTCTGTTCACTTGCCTTCCTGCTGCCCTGCATGCAGGGGCAGGAGACCTGGATCTGAGGCCTGAACCAGACCCTTAAACCAGCCTCAGCTCTGCCTGCACCAGGGCCCACCTGGCCTCGTGGGGATGGGCTGTGCTTCCTGCTGCCAGACGCAGCCTCTTGGGAAAACTCCCAGGCATCCCCGATCCCTGCAAGCTCTCTCACTGGGCACGGACACTCCTCAATTTCACAAACCCGTTCCAGGCCTCCCAGATCCCCGCTAACTACCACTCTACCCTCTCATCTCCTCCTACCCAGACCTGTCAAGGTTGTCCCCATTCTCCTCAGTCCTTCCTCCACTTGTCCCCAGCCCCAGCCCTGGCCTCTATGTTCAGAACCACAATGAACAGACACCCTTCTGTCCCCAGCCACCTTGGTCTCTTGTCACTTGGCTGCATTCTTCATAGCTGCCCACACCATCCTTCCTAAATCTCCCTCTTCCCTTGGCATCTTGTGATGCCCTCTCCTGGCTCTCGTCCCATCTCTCCAGCATCTCCTCCTGGATCCTTGTGCTGGCTCCTCATTTTCCTCCTCTTTGTCCACCTGATCTTTAAATGTGGGAGCTCCTGGGCCTCCCTCCCCCCACCACCCCAGGAGCACTTCCGGCCCCGGGTTCTCCCTTTCCTGTTCACCCATCCAGCCATTCGTCCTCCACATGGCATCTCTCCAAAGCACTGACTTGACGAGGTCACTCCCCTGCTTAAAACCCTTTGATGGCCCTGGGGGTCCAGTCCCATGTCCCCCATTTTCCTGTCTCTGTCACTATTACTATTCAGGGGGGCCTGATTCCATATCACGCGCCCACATACATCCTCCATCATATCCTCTCTCCTTCCTGCTATCTCCCAACTGTGCTCAGTGATCCCTGTTACACTCCTTCTCTTCTCTCACTTTCTCTGTCTCTGTCTTTCTGTCTCTGTCTCTCTTTCCATTTAGTTTCCAGAGGGGAGGACCGCAAGAACTAGCCTATGGGGCTCCCATAAAGAGGGGAGATTGTGACCACAAGAGAGAAAACTACCTCTCTCTGGCTGTCCATCCTCGAATCAGCTCTCCAAAGGCTCCAGGACGGGCAGAGTTAGTTGGCTTTCCTGCTTTTCACTCTCTGACTGCTTTACTTTTACTGCAGTTTTTAACCTTGACCTCTGCTCCATTCAGCAACTCCATCTGCCATCCGGACACCTGGCTGTTGGCCTTGGCTTCACCCGGAGCCCCAGCCTCACCTGCCTGCACCTCTGGACCTCACCCCCAGCACTCACCCCATTTCCTTTGCCTGGTTCCACCCAGTGGCTGGTGACTGAGGCTGTCGCTGGTCTGAGTCACCGTTTCTCATGTAGTGCATGGCTGTGGCTGATAATGCAGCAGGGTGGTGGTGTGCATGGTGGGGGCTTTGGAGTCAGGGTCCAGCTCTGCCACTGGCTTCCTGGATGCCCTTGGACTGAGTCTCCGTAGCTTTATTGAAAATAGGAGGAGAATGGTGTCTGCCTGGCATGACTACAGGGAGGATTAAAGTGCAAATAGTCTATCTGGATCAGTTTCTTTTTTCAGTGAAATGAAGACTCTTCCGTGGGTTGCCTGCAAGGGGAGCTTTGAAGACAATTCCTAGGCTCAGTGCCTGGGACTGTGCCCTTTAATAGGCTCCTGTGTTTTAACTGAGGGTGTTGCTCTTCAGGTAACTACCAATGGAGCAGGAAGCTGAGACTGGGTGCTGGTCAGCTTGGGACAACAGGGGGAGGCATGGGAGTGGTGAGAAAGGGGATGCGGAAGAGGAGGTGCTGCCAAGGAGATGCTGGGAGAGAGAACAGAGGTCTCACGTGTGATAATATACTCTCTACTCTGGTTCCCAAGACATCTCCAGCAAACTCTCACTTCTTGTTGATACACCGGGAAGTTGGCTCTAGTTTTAGGGCTACATCAGAATGCTGAGTGTGGGCTCCAGGTGGACACACAGAACAAGATTGCCCTACAGCCTAGCGTCTCCCGGGCCATGCACGTGACATCGGTTATGGAAAGGGGCCAAGTGGATATTAGGATGCTTCTCATGCTAGAAGGATTCCGCATAGGGACACAATGGTGGTGGGGAAGGGTACAGTTTCTGGCTCACTGGTTCCAGGTCTTGAGGGGTTGTTATAACTACTAATAGGAATACTTTTTTTTTGTTTTTTAAGATTTATTTTATTGTTTATGACAGAGAGACAGAGACAGAGAGAAGGGAAAGGGCCCAGAGTAGTCTTTGTAGTTGTACGTCATCAGTTTTCGACATGGTTTCGTTCAAAACAGGTGTGCAGGGGGCTGTGCAGGGTAGAAATTGGGCCAGGGGCCTCCCGCATGGGAGGCACACCCCCGCGAGCTGGGGGCTGAACCGGGGGCCTCCCACATGCGAAGTTCACCCTGGTGAGAACTGAACTGGGGGCCTTCCTCATGGGAAGCACATCCCAGTTCAGCATATGGGTCTGCACAGGCCGGGCCTGGGATTCTATCCTCAGACCCCGGGGCTGCAAAGCAAGTGCTTAACCCACTGAGCCATCCTGGCATCCCCAGGAATACTTTTATAATAAAAATCCTCTACTGAGGATCTGAAACATCTGAGAGGACAAGATGGAGCTGGGCCCCGCAAAAGGGCTGAGCCTCAGGGTCCGTGGTGAAGGGCCCTGGCCATGGCCGTGGGGAGCACCCTAAGTAGAAAAGACACATGGCAAGGTCTGTGCTGCAGGTTGACTGGGCCGGTGGAGAACGGAGGCGGAGAGGACCTGGAGGCTGGGGTCGCCACTGAGGACCTGGGGGATGAGGCCTGGACAAAAGCAGAGACTATCATATGGAGGTGGGACAGGCACGGGGACTGATTATGGGAGTGGGGACAGGTCATGGGAAGGACAGGGGAGAGAGGGTGGTCACCCCTGGTTCTGGCCAGGACAGGGCAACACACAGCCAGGTGCTCTGTGGCTCATAGAGGAGGTGCCTGGCAGACCGGGAGCCCAGAGGAAAGGTTCAAGTCAGCAATGGAAGAGAACTGTCAGCAAGAGCCTCCTCCTCCTGTCTGTGCTTGGGGACCGTTACACCTGCCTTTCAGGAAGGAGTATAGTAGCCACACAAGCCAGAGTCCAGGACAGCCCCGGATAAGATTGAGTGTAACCTATTTAAGAGAAAATGCAAATGGGCCAGGCCTTTGGAGTGGGGACAGGACACTGAGATTTGCTGTCCCCTCACTTCCTTCAGTCTTCAGGGAGGCTCCCCAAGCAGGACTCCACTGTGCAGCGCGGTGCTCCATCCCTGGCTGGGCAGTCAAACTCAGGGGTCCTGCAGGCCGGGGCAGGGCTGGGAAGCTCGGGTGGCTGGAGGGGCTCCTGGCTCTCTCTGGAACCGCTTGCCTGCCCTCTAGCGGGCTTCTGCAGAGTCTGCGGACTCATGGGCTGCAGGGGTGTGAGTACAGGGCCGGAGCCAGGACTGGGGACAGCACTGCAAGCCCTTGGGGAGGGACTTGGCTTTGGCATCTTGCAGCCCCAGGCAAACTCAGCAGCCCTGGGGATGGTAGCACCCACTTCCTAGGCTGTGAGGACGGCTCCCTGGGACAACGCACACACAACATGCTCAGCACGTGTGGCCCTACCCCCTGCTCTACGTGACTTCACCTCC
The DNA here is from genome assembly GCA_004027555.1 of Craseonycteris thonglongyai. NCBI lineage: Eukaryota > Metazoa > Chordata > Mammalia > Chiroptera > Craseonycteridae > Craseonycteris > Craseonycteris thonglongyai. The sequence continues at coordinate 24,274 of PVKE010007404.1, read as the reverse complement.
CCCTCCAAGACTGTAGAGTCAGTTCTAACAGTCTGAACAAACCTGAGGGTTGTGCATTCATGCAGGTGGATTTCCTTAAAGTGAGGTTTACGGGCAACCACAGTGACCTCCTCCACTTTTCATGCCCTGGTGCTTCTTCACAGAAAGAGGGTTGAGACCCAGCCCTGCCCCCAGAAAGCCCCCGGTCTATAGGACAGGGCTAGACAAGATGGCCAAGGGGCTGAGGAGGTGCCCCTCCCACCGCACTTGAGAGGATGGCAGGCCCCCTGGAGGAAGCAGCAAGGAGGAGAAGGGTGGGAAGCAGAGGCTGGGGCAGGGGTCAGAGGGGAGGGTGCATAGCAACTGGAGGGGTGGTGGTGAGGAGAGAAAGAGCAGCCAGGGAAGCTATCGGCTCACACACCTGGGGTGCAGGATCCCCACCAAGCATTAAACTAGGCAAGCCCAGATGTGAACAGAGAAGAGAAGCTCAGCAGGGGTTCCCAGGAATGGAGGTTGCTTGTTGAGCGCCTCTGGGCTAACTAGCTCATTAGCTTGTTCATTCATCTGCTCACCTCCCAGCACGTGCCTCTTCTTGGGAATGAAGGAATGAATTAGACAAGTCTGCTGCCATCAAGTAAGGGTCAGGCGTGGCAACTACTAATTGCATTCAGGGGGCCGTTGGGAAAGGGTTTCGTGAGGAGGTGGCTTTTCAGGTGGACTTTGAAGGATGTATAGGAGTTCACCATGTGTTGGAAAAGGGATGAGTCATCCAGGTAGAGAAAACAAGAGCAAGGTGTGGCATCATGGGGGGCTTGGGGAAAAGTCGTCTGTCGTGGCCAGAGAGCTGGGTGGGTAGGGGGCCGATGAGGTGAAGGCAGCGTGTGTAGGGCTTTGAATGCCAGGTTAACGTGTTTGGACTGTTCTAAGGAGTCGCCCCAAACTGTACCTGCCTGAAGAGCCATGAATCAGGCGAGTCCAGACCAGCCAGCCTTGCAAGGACCTTCTGCAGCCCCGCCGTGTCCCCACCCGCTAGAAACGCCGGCAGCTTGCACTGCAGAAGCACCTCCCCCAAGGGACAGCTGGGTGGTCTCAGGCTGGTGGGGGAAGATGCGGGGGCTTCATAGGGACCAGCTGGCACTGACTCATCATGAAAGTCACGACACGGGGACCCATCTCTAGGGCTCCCCCTGGGCATGTGCCCGGAAGCCCCATGCAAATGCGGGGCTGGCTCCTGGGCCTCACCTGTCCTCACCCTCATTTGCACACAAGAAAGCCGTGTGCCCCTGGGGCCATCCCCACTGGGAGCCTTCCAGGGACCACTGCCCTTGCTCTGGGCTGCCGCCGCATAACACAACCACCTCAAATCGGTAGAGACAGACACACATCCACGCCTCCACGTTCTCATTCAGAAAGTGGACAAATAAGCCGTCTCACAGGGTGCTCGTGCTTGAGATGATGTGAGTAGAAGTTCCAGGCATAGGGCCTGGCCCCCAGCGGGAAATGTGACGCAAATGAGCCCAAACCTCCCGGCACAAAGGGAACCAGCGCAGCCCCTGCTGGGGGCTCGACACACGAAGAGGCCACTGGTTTTCCTCCTCAGTGTCCTTGTCCCCGGGCGGTGGGCACAGGTTGGGAAGAGGTGAGGACCCCAGTGCGGGAGGGTCTATTCACAAGCAGTGTGTCAGCTTTGGCATCAGAGTTCCCTCTTGGAGCCCCTGGGGTTCTGCCGTGGGAGGCGTCGAGCAGGGGGTGTCTGAGAACAGAGCTGCCTCGGTCCTTCCCAGAGTAAGGAGGCCCAGGGCTGGCTGCAGACACACCCCAACACACTGCTCAGACATGTACGAGGCATGCTGTTGGACACACACCACACATGCGACACGCATTGTGCGCACAGGCATCGATATAAAGGCATCCACCGCTGCTCTCAGACTTCGGTGCTCAGACAGGCACATGTGGACGCATGAAATGCACGGGAAAAGCAGCACACATGGAAACACACCAAGGCCCACACATACACAAATGCACATACAAAGCTCACACAGATACCTAAATGCACACGTAGGCACCCACAGACGAGGACACACGTGCAGACACAGACCTGCACGGTACACTGTCACTTGCCTGCTTGGAGACCTTTAAGCTCTGATATGTACATAGCATGGGCAAAACCACACAAGTTTGTCACAAACATGCACCCTAAGTCACTTGCAACACACGCCTCAGCTGACTGTGTGTTTCCACAGCCATTGTCTCCTAACCACAAGCCCCTGTTGTACCTTAAGAGGCTGGGGCTCAGAGAGGCCCAGTGACCGGCTCCTGGCAGCACAGCTGGGTCCTTCTCTCCTGTGTCTGCCCCCCAGTCTGGGTGACCCACAGCATGCTCGTGGGTCCTCACAGCCACCAAGACCAGATGCTCCTTTCACAGATGAAGAGACTGAGGCCCCGAGAGAACCCCGCAGGCCTCAGGCGGGCCCCACCGAGCCATGATGCTTCTGCTCCTCGCCCTGCGGCTGCAGCACACGCACAGACACGCTCACACACGTAACCATGGGCTCGTCCCACAGACGGGCTCGCGCAGACCCTCCCTCCTCAACACGCCGGCAGCTCCCTCAGCTTCGCTCTGCTAATGTTCATGACACCAGAAGGGTAACTGGTCTGATTTTGCATTTGAGGAAACCGAGCCATAAAAAGGTCGTGCAGGTAGGGACTGGCAGTGACATCTCCCAAAGCCAAGTCCAGCACTTTCCACCACACAGCAAGCAGCTCATAGCTCCAAACATGCATCACCCATACCCCTTCCACGTCGCCCCTTCTCTCCCCTCACCTCCCCTCCCTCCTTCTTCTCCCCAGCTTTCTCTCTCTTGCTCTTGCTCTCTCTCTCTCTCACTCTCGCTCTCTCTCTCTCTCTTTCTCGCTCTTTCTCTCCTCTCTCACTCTCTCCTCTCTTACTTTTGCTCATTCTCACTCTTGCTCACACACGTACGCTCAGCCAGGCCTCTGTGAGCACAGCCCGGCAGAATGTTTCCCCAACAACTCCCAAGGGGTCTTTTGAAGAACGATGAGTTTGTTTCAGGGCTGAAGCTGTCCCCAGGCCCCCAGCCCTCTCCCCTCTGTCAGGGAAATGAATTCCACATGCTCCTGGTCTGCCTGGGGGGTTGGTGAACACTCTTTGATGTCAGAAACCACTTTAATGAGTTGGTTGGCAGTTTGGTGTTTTTCTGGAAGACATAAGTCTCATTTTCCTAAGAACCAAGGATTCTTGGGAGCCCAAGATCTGGACTCTCAGCACAGTGCTCATAGGTGCTCAAAATGGTATGCGGCTCAGGGAGGAGAGGCCGGGGAGGAGGCAGCACTCTGAGCATTTGCTGTGGGCCTAGCCCTGTGTTAGGAAGAAACCTTGTGTGGGTCCTCTCAATACCCATTTTAGAGACGACAAAACAGAGGCCCCCGGAAGCCATGTAGCGTGAGTAGGTGGCCTGGCTGAACCTGGAGCCCTCATCTGCCTGCCTCTGGTTCCCAGTCCCCATCCTGCTCCTGCTGCCACAACCTGGGGAAAACGACCTCCTCCCCCATGCCCGGGCACCTGGCTGTACGCTGGGGACAGGGTTCTTGATGTGAGGAATAATAAGCTCTATAATAACGCGCTCTCTGAGTCCAAACAATTTGTCAAGAACAAAGCACTGCAGGAAAGGAAGGGAATTTTTCTATTTTTATTGTTTTATGTCAGGAGGCAAGTTTACCCATCGGATTCATACTAGAACATGTCAGTTAATATCGTGGTAGGGCACTCATTAATAACACCTTGCTGGCTGCCAGGGTTCTCAGCAAGAGAATTCTCTGAGGGGAGTGAAGTGAGGAGGGCATCGTGGGTGTCCGGGAACAAGAGTCTCTTGGCTGGTGCAGCACCCCCGACCCCCCCATCTCAGGGCCCAAGGCCTTCCCTGAGCATCGGTGGCCTTTGTCAAGAGCTGCCCTGATCTCTTGGTGTTTGAGGTCCTGCCAGGGGCCCTAGAAAAGCAAGAGAAAGGAGAAGAAAACCGCATCCAGAACAACAGTGGTGGGTATTTAGAGCCCACAGCTGCTTACAAGGAGCCCCTTTTACCCTCCCCACTTTAAACTTCAGGGGACCAAGGCCCAGAGAGGCGCAGTGCTGTTGACTCATCGGCATGTGTGGCTTCAAGTGCAGGGGACTCCCAGAACAATGGGACCTGCCCCCAGCTGTCATTGACTGAGGACGTGACCTTGGGAGGTCATGAGGCTGAGGTGAGGGGTTCTGTGACTCTGGGTATTATGCAGATCCGGGGTAGGGACGCTGGCTCCCCACCTGCACACACTCGCTTTCTCACTCGCTTCCCACATGAGCCCAGAGCAGAGGAGAGTGAGGACACCATCTTTGCATAGAGAAAGGAGCAAGGCTCTAGGAGTCAGCCAGGGCCTCACAGTAACCGGGCAGGGGACGCTTTTGAGCCTGGTTGTCAGGAGCCGAGGGGAGAGGCAGGGCCATGTGTGGAATGTCGCTGGGACGTTTGACAGAAGGCACTTCTGTGGGCTCTGCTGCCTGGGCTGTGGTTACACCATGACGTGGAAAGGGCTTCTGCCCCCTTCCTCTGCTCTCCACCAGTCTCCCCAGACACCCCCAAGTATAAAGCTGAATAACTGAGATATAGCAAATACAGAAAGGGAGGATAAAAACATTTTTAGAAAATTTGGCTTCAAATAAATCAGCTATAGCATGTAGCTCAAGTGAAGTTTGGTCACTGCCTTATAAACACAACTCCAAGACAAGTTCCCACCCGACGGTATCCTAGCCGTCCCTGTAGAGATGCTGGATGTCTGTGGGTCTGTCTGTGATCTCATCTCCAGGTGGGTGGAGGGGCATGTGATGATGTTTCTAGGTGTGTATGTGCCTGACGCCCACGATCGGTGTAGTCTGTATGCACGTGTTTTGTTTCTATGTGTGTATGTGCCTGATGCCTGTGTTGGGTATAGTGTGTATGCACGTGTGACGTTTCTAGGTGTGTATGTGCCTGATGCCTATGATAGGTATAGTGTGTATGCACGTGTGATGTTTCTAGGTGTGTATGTGCCTGATGCCTATGATAGGTATAGTGTGTATGCACGTGTGATGTTTCTATGTGTGTATGTGCCTGATGCCCGTGATAGGTGTAGTCTGTACGCACTTGTGTTGTTTCTATGTGTGTATGTGCCCAGTGCCCATGATCGGTATAGTACATATGCAGGTGTGTGTGCGCACCCACGTACATATGCGAGCAGTCCCCTGTGCACCCAATTGCCGGGTCTGAGCCTGTGGGCTTGGGGGCGGACAGGGGTCTCCCCTGCCTGGCTGGAAGCCTGTGAGGCTCCAGGTCAGGCAGAGCTCACAGGGGCTGATCTCAACTCTCCTCCTCCCTAAGCCAAGAAGATGAAAACGTTTCTGGCACTTTCTAAAGTTTCAGTCCGGGAGTGGAAAAGTCATCATGGAGGGAGCTCAGCATGACAGATGGCGCCCAGACGAGCCGGTTCACACTCCCGGGACAGGGCGGGCGAGGAGGGCTGGCAGCTGGGCTGCCCAGAGTCAGCATGGCCAGGGCCTGGCTGGGGAGAGGCAGGAGCTCAAGGGCTCAGCGCCCCTGGGTGCCGGGCACGGGGGCTGTGTGGATCTCCAGGCCTGTGCAGGCAGGGGACTTTTCCATAGAGGTGCCAGCAGGAAATATCAGGGAGTAGCACGAGCTATGGGGTCACTATGCTGGGAGACGGGGCAGAGGGTGGCATCAGAGCTCCTGGTACATTGTGTGATCTGAGCTGCCTCATGAAGGTCTCAGCATCAGAGCTGAGACCTGAAGGACAGGAAGGGACCAGGCCAGGGCGCTCCATGTGTAAGGGACAGCGAGGACAAAGGCTGTGGGATGGGAAGAAGCTCAGTGTATTTTAAGGAACTGTGAGAAGGCCCTGAGTGATGGCTCAGTGACACATGGTGGCAGTGGAGACAAGGCCGAGGGGCAGGCCCAGGCCAGACAGAGCCGGCATGAACGAGTTTGGGGTTGAACCTCGGAGGGGTAGGAAGCCCCAGATGGGTAAGCAGGAAACTTTCATATTGGTCATGCTTGCCTTTTCTTTAAAAGATCACTTTGGCGGCCCGTGGAGGAAGATGCAGGGGCCCAGTGGAGGAGCGGCCATGGCTAGGGGCCCCGGCAGCCGCCAGAGGTAAGCCCAAAGGTGGGGAAGCTGGCGGCCCGAGTGTGTGGAGGCAGGGCGGGGCCTGCTGAGGGTTCCGGGACAGCGTCTCCCGCGAGGCATCCACGAGAAAAGCAGCCTAGAGGACGCCCGGCTGCCAGGTGGGCCCCGTGGGTCTGAGACGCCGTGAAGGATCCCGCAGCGGTCGCTGGTGGGCAGGGTGAGCGGCAGAGTCCTGCAGCTCAGAGGGCAGTGGGGACCCGAGGCCCACGAGCATCCGGATCGGCAGAGAGCCCCTGGGAGGAGCCCTGTGCCACCCCCGCGTGGAAGGGCTGGGAGAGAAGAGCAGCCCAGGAGGATGAGCTGGGTTGGAAGCTGTCAGCTGCTGCGGAGGCCGAGCGCAGCCCGTTTCTAGGAAGCGACAGGGAAACGCTGCGGAGCCGCCAGGCAGAGAACAAACACTGCCCGCAGATCCAGTGACACGGGCAGCGGTCACCGGTGGCCGTCACAGACTGCTGGGCGGGTGGGGTGGGAGTTAGACCGCAGGGGCTGGGCAGGCAATGGGCGATGAGGAAGTGAAGTCAGCGTCAGCAGACAGCGCTTCCGAGAAGTGCGGCTCCGAGGGGCGGCGAGAAGTGGGGTGGCAGTGGGGGCCGGTGAAGTCGGAGGACAGCTTGCTCTTCGAGGGGCCAGAGGAGGGCTGGAGGAAAGGACCTCAGTGGGTGGTGAAAGGGCAAGGGGCCGCAGCTGCTGCCCTGGGGGTGGCTGAGCTTCAGCTGCTGGGGCATGTGGGAAGCCCAGAGAGGACAGGGACCTGCCCAAGGTCACACGGACCGTCCACGCCCTGGACCTGAGCCCCGTCCTTGCACCACGCTTCCATCCCAGCAAGCTGTGCACACAGACTGTCTGCAGAGTTGAAGGACCCTGGGATGCGTGGAGGCCGTTCTGTGACCATAATAAGCTGGTTCTGCACCCAGGAGGCTGGCACGTCCTTATAAAAAGGGTGTATCGTATGTTCTGTACCCTGGTGGCCTCTCCATATGCCAGTGTGTGCCATCCACAGCCCACCCCCTCCCTCGCTATATGTCGGGGAAGGACACTTGGAGCTGAGGGGGCAGTTTCTACCCTTCAGCACTGCCCTGCCACAGATTCCTGAGGCCTTGGGGTGTCCTGGCAGCACGGTGCAAAGGAAATGGCTGCTGCGGCCAGCTTCCTGCCGGTCGCCCCTGTCCCCACCAGTCCATTCGCTTAAGGACACGCAGCCTGAGCTGGTCTAGCACTGGTGATTTCCCAGGGGGCCAATGTGTGTCCCACACGTTTCTCATCTGTGAGAGATGCAAGGGGGCAGCCTTGGGTGGGAACCACGCTGGGAGGCCTGAGAGGAGCCAGGGGGGAGTTCTGACAAAGGAAAATTTCCGGGCAGGGAGCTCTGATGCGGTTGTGCTGCGGGTTCCCAGCTGGGCTTTGCCCATCTCCAAGCCCAGCTTCCTCGCTGGTGCAATGACTGTGGGCCTCTCTGGTCCCTGGAAACTCCTGTAATTCTCAGCACTTGGCAACACCTGTGTCCCTTGTCCTCCGGCCTCTGCAGAAATAGTCAGAATGGTGACAAATGCCTGATAATATTTATCAACAATACCTGCAAGGCACTCAAAATGGGAAGATCTATACTCTCAGCAACAAGAGCAAGGCTGAGCTAATCATGCAGACCCACCTGCAGCAAGCTGGCTGCTGCCACTGTGAGTGTGTTTATAAGGTGCTTGAATGATTCAGGAGGAGTTTGGGCCATGAAGCTGAGAGCACAGATCAGGAAAAGTTATCGAGGCAGCATGAGCTCACCCACAACAGCAGCACCGGAACCGGCAGGAAGGGCACTAGCGTGCTAACAGTGTTCTCAGGGGTAGGAAGATGGAGGTGATTTCATTATTAAAGAATTCTGAATTTTCCAAGTTTTCCACAGGCAGGAAGACGTTTATAATCACAAAAGTAAGAAATATCAAAGTCCTAACAAAAGACGCCACGCTGCTGGGGATATTTCTCTTACTTACCCAGGTTTGGTGTCCAGAGGTGTGGGGGGAGCTGTGGGGAGGGCTGCTTCCCCACCAGCCAGCAGGTCTCCCCACACCCTCCCCTGGAAGAAACAGGAGAGGGGACTGAGCTGCCATCTCAAGCAGAGAGCAGGGCAGAGACCTGTGATCCCACAGCTCAGCCGAGGACCTGGAGGTGGACTGCGTCTACATCTGGCTCTGTCACTTGCTAGCTGGGTGACTTTGGCCAACTTACTTTCTCTCTGTGTGCCTCATAAAATGGTCATGAGAATTCAATGAGTTAATATTTATCTGTCAGAGAAGTAAATAATAAATCACAGAGGAAGCCGGGATGGTTCAGCAGGTTAAGCGCTCACTTTGCAGCCCTGGGGACCCAGGATTGAATCCCAGCGCCGGCCTGTGTGGACCCATAAGCTGAAGTGGGGTGTGCTTCCCATGCAGGAGGCCCCCAGTTCAGTTCTTGCCCTGGGTTCGGCCCCTGGCTCAAGGAGGCATACCTCCCATGCAGGAGGCCCCCAGCCCAGTTCCTGCCCTGCATGGCCCCCGCCCACCTGTGTGGAATGAAACCATGTTGAAAACTGATGACTTGCAACTATGGAGACTGCTCTGGGCCCTCCCCCTTCTCTCTGTCTCTGTCAAAAACAATAAAATAAATTTTAAAATAATAATAAATCATGAATTCTAATACCAGCAGATATGGAATGCTAACATGCCAGGATTCTATGGTCTGTGACTCCCCCCGGGAGGGGGTACAGCTGCCTGGAAGTTAGGAGTGGAAGGGGCGTGAGAGGCACGGGGTCAGGGCTGGCTGGCCTAGGGGCTCCATACCCCTCCCTGGGCCAGGGGTGGGTGCTGCCCCCTGGAGCCAGCCTGCAGAACCTGAGGTTGGCCTGCCTGCACCCTCGTCTGTCATCAGAGAGCCTCTGCTCCCCGGGACAGCACGCGCCTGCCCTGACCCACTACAGCTCACTCCCTCACAACCTCGGCCTCCAGCACAGAGGACTTCAGGTCGCTGGCCCTCACAGGCTATGTGACTATGGACAAGTCCCTGCCCCTCTCTGGGCCACACCCTCCTGCTCTGACATTCCACAGCACGATGAAGTGAGTCCCTGGTACACTGTCCCAGCCCTGGGACTTCAAATGCCTAAACTGCTTCTGTCTCCCCACAAGGCCTGGCTCTAGCTCAGGAGTCGGGGGAATGAGAATGTGGGGTGGGAAGAAAAATCATTCATAGGAACACTGTACCATGTAATAGACACTAACCTTTAAAAAAAGAATGCAGTCGTTACAGTCATCTGTGCCCTTGAGGTGCTCATGGGTAAGTACAACCCGATACCACATCTACAACAGCAGAAGGCTGTTCTTGGGACTGGTGGGTACATAGAGAAGTCATGAGGACTACAGCTGCAGGAAAGGAAAACAAGTGCTCCTGGGTCAGGGCAGGCTTCAAGGAGAGGTGATGCCTCTGTTAGGGTTCTGAGGGATGAGTAGGAGCCCAACAGTGTTTTGGAAAAAGCAAAGGCTTTAGAGCCACCAGACCTGGGATACAAGCTGTGACACTTTGGACAAGTCACTTTACCCCTCTAATTTAATTTCCTCAGCTATGAAATGGGAACACTGATACCTTTTAATTACTGCTGTAATAAATATGTTTATATTATATTATATTATTATATTTATTAATAATATTTTATTGTTTGTGAACTTGCCACTTACACTGCAAACTTACATTGGCAGCACTGTACAAACAACTCAGTAAAGTTTCATAATCTTTGTATATTGGTGTCTCACAACTGTGTTTATATAAATGTTTGGTAATGTCTGGCTGAGTAGTGTTCATTATTGTTGTGTGTTTTTGTGTGCCGTTGTAAGAATGTCAGAGCTTGAATTTGCCAAGACTTGTTGGGGAGGCAAGATTATGTTTTGGGCTGTGTTATCACTGGTGATGAAACATGAGTGTACCAATACAACCCTGAAACAAAGCGTCAAAGTGCACAGTGGAAGTCAGCCAGTTCTCCACGACCAAATCAGTCCTGTCAGTCCAAATCGAGTCAAAGCGATGTTATTAAACTTTTTTGATATCAGAGGGACTGTTCATCATGAATTTGTACCAATTGGACAAACAGCCAACCAAGTTGACTATTTGGAAGTGCTGAAAAGGCTGCGTGAAAAAGTTAGATGAAAACAACCTGAACTTTTTGTCAACAACTCATGGCTCTTGCATCACGACAATGCACCAGCTCACACAGCACTGTCTGTGAGGGAGTTTTTAGCCAGTAAACAAATCACTGTATTGGAACACCTCCCTCCTCACCTGATCTGGCCCCCATGGGCTTTTTTTCTTTCCCTGAAGATAAAGGAAATATTGAAAGGAAGACATCTTGTTGGCATTCAGGACATCAAGGGTAATACAACGATAGCTCCGATGTCCATTCCAGAAAAAGTTCCAAAACTGCTTCAAAGGATGGAGTGCAGAGCTTCCCATGGGGAGTACTTTCCATGGGGAGTACTTCCCATGGGGAGTACTTCGAAGGCGACCATAGTGATATTCAGCATTGAGGGATGTAACACTTTGTCTAGGAAGAGTTTGCAAACTTAATTGTCAGGACTCATACGTTGGGCACCAGCATGTTGCCCAGATAGGTCATCAATAGAAGTGACTTCTCTGCCCTGATCCTTTTCATGAGAGGCCAGTGAGGGAGTGGTTCCAGGAAGAAGTGTTTCCTTAGAATGTGGGGAGTGGAGAGAACATGTAAAGGTGATCAGCTCCATCTCCAACTCCAGACAGGCACATTCTTCAGCCAGGTCAGTTCGATGAAACTCTCCTGCTGCCCACAGAAACTGAACCCTTGGGAACTTTCCCCACCAACCCCAGGAAAGAACGGCTCTCACCTGTAGCTCAGTCTGGCCTCTGGTGTCAATTTCGCAGCCTTCGTCCAGGCTGAGCAGGGTCTGGGCGGTGCTTCTGCGGAATTCTGTGTGCCGAGAAGGAAGGTAGTAATCCAAGTCACCACCTGGTGGCAGCACACCTAATGTTTGGTGAAATACGTACCATGACAACCCCAGTTCTAGCCAGTAACATGCACAATCGTGATTTATGCACTACCCTTTTCCTGCCTTCTAGTAGGCAGTTGGTCACTAAAATAGAGGCCTTGAGGAAAAGCACATTACATAGATTGAGTGTTAAGAGGAACTCAAGATTAAATCAGACTCTCTAGGAGCATAATTTCCACTTGCAGGAACGTCTATGAAAGTTGAGTCAGAGCAGACAAGCGTATGGTTGTACTGGATGGGCACTGAACGACCCCATGGAGCACACAAGTGGTGCAGCCACAAACAGAGGTCCTAGGTCTTCAACTTTTTCAGCTGCTCTAACTAAACCAGACTGGCTCCTGCTACCAGCAAGAACATCAAATGGCATTTTAAAAAATTGGAAGATGACTCTTTGTTGTAAAAACAGAGAAACCAAGACCTAGAGAAAGAGCATTTTGCTCAAGAACACTAAGCAAACCAGTTGTAGTCAGGGCTGGGACCCAGGTCTCCTGCCTCTTGAGTCATTGTTTTCTCTGCTAATTTTCTCATGAGATCATCACAAAAACCTAGTGGAAAGTTAAAAGAAGCGGTGACATACATCATCTCCTTATAGTTGCTTTACTAACAACTAGGGTGCTTTGCTACCAGGTGGGAATCCGGTTACTCAGCAGTTTCACACAGCCGGGTTGCAGGGGTCATTGAGAAAGAGTCCTTTCCTGGGCAGGACAGAAGTAGCAGACAATCACACAGCCCTGTGGGCTCCAACCAGGGTGCAGTGTTAACAGTGTCCCCAGAGGCAGTACCGAGGCATGGTGAGACCCACAACCCCCGCCACTCAGGGTCCTGAAACCAAATGTGACCAGTGAGCTCCAGCAGGTCCTGGACCACAGAGCGCCCCTGTGACAGTCTTACCCTTCCCGACCCCCTCTGCCTTCCCCACCCCACATCCTGGGCTCCAGCTGCGGGGTGACAATAAAGCCATCTGAAGTCTCTAATGATACCCAGAGAGGAGACGACATTTGTGCCAGGCTCTGAGCTGGGGGTAGGACACAGATAAATTGAAGCCAGTCTCTGCTCTTGGGGAGTTCTGTTGGGGGGGGGGTGTAAACTGTGTTCAACACTGTGAAAAGGGAAGCTCTGTGATGTGCCAACCCAGAGGACTTCCTGGAGGAGGTAGTGCACGAGCTGAGTCTTGAGGGATGAGAGAACAATTTGGCACAGAACAGCAGGTGCCAAGGCAGAGAAGCAGGGAGCACACGTGTGTGTGGGAAAGTCCAAACACCTGAGTTTGGATCAAGGTTCCAAGTGGAAAGTTATGGGAGAATAGGTTGGAGATATTAGCAAGAGCCTTGGTGACCATGGGGGCAGGACATTTGGACTTTATCCTGCCCAAGAAACTATGGGAGGGGGGGCACGTGAGAGATGTATCAGAGACCCCAAGGTCTCCCGCAGACCCATCACAGCAGACACTGCATGGCCATAGATGGTCTCCACCCTGCCTCATCCATCAGGCCAGCAGCAGGGACTTAGATGCCCGTGGCAGATGCTAAGACCAAGAGATAAATAAAGATACGTGAATCTGATTGTGATTTATACCATTTTAGAACCTTAAAATAGTAAAAAAACGTAAGGCTTTTCTACCATAGAGGTCTAGAGCCTCTGAATTCTAGAAGCACGCCATTGGCAGTGCCTCACCCAGTGCCCAGGCAGGGTTGGAAGACCCGCATGGCACTTGGTCCCACAGCCCTCAACCCCTACCTGAGTGCAGGCAGCCCTGGCGCGAATGGGCACGTGGGGCATGTGCCTCGCCTAAAAGGGGCCCACGGAGCTGAGGGTGCCCAGAGCCGTGTTGGCAATCGCAGCCACGTGCTGCCTCCCATCGTGCCAGGGTGGCCCCGATGCCACCATGTAGGCGTCCTGGTGGTCTCCACCGAGAAGTCACAGCCTTCACACTCCAGCATGGGGATCACACTCTCCCTGGTCTGCTGCAGGTCCTGCCCAAGGCCGCCCCTCGGGAGCCCCTGATGACCCCTCTGGTCTCTGGCCTACAGGGCCGTCCCTGCCAGGCCTCATTGCAGGCGCTCCAGCAATGATAGGCTCTGCACATTTCAGATCACCTTTGTCTGCATTGCTGTCGGCCAGGCCTGTCATCTCTCCTCTGACTCCAGGTCATGAGCTTCTTGGTGGCAGATCGGGGCTCCCTGTCTGCACAACGCCGCAAAGCCAGGTCGGGGCGCCCCGTCTGCACAACGCCGCAAAGCCAGATCGGGGCTTCATCTGGAGAAGAGCAAGTGCATATTAAATACACACCCTATTTTCCAAACCCCACTGGCCTCCCAATGTGGACTAAAAAGTAGATTTTGGAATGAGACAGATGTGGTCTGTAACCCTGGCTCTGCCCTTCACCTTGGGCAGACCACTTCACCTGTGCCAGCCTGTTTCCTCTTGTGTATAATGCCTATTAACGTACTTAAAGAACTGCGCTCATCACAGATGCTCAATAAAAGGATACTTCGGTCTTCCATCATTATCATTATCATTATCATTATCATTATCATTATCATTATCATTATTATCACCATCATCATCATCATCATCGTCTTTTTGGCTAACAGTATTGGAAAAGATAGAATCACAGAATCTCAGGACTTGGAGGGGGCTTTCAAGCCCACCCGCCTGCCTCACCAACCCCAGTGGCTGTCCGGGCCCACTCACGTCTCCTCATAGAAAGGTCCCTTGGTCTTGAGGTGACCACTTCTCCCTGTAGGTGACCCTAAATTGAGCTGAAACCTGCCTCTCACCTGCTGGATCCAGCTCTACCTCCTGAATGCAATCCCAAAACCTTTTCTACCCTCCTCTTTGTTCCAAAGATCTTGTTTCAGTGTGAGGACACACATGTATACTGTGGCCTCGCCTCTGCCACAGGCCAGGCCAGCCTGTGTCTCCCCCTCTGCAGGCTAGCGAGCTCAGCGCCCGCACTGCTGCCCCTTCAGCTGGCGCTTGCTGGCACACCCAGGCCAGGGAGCAGAGCTGTCCTTGTGGCCAGACGTGTCCATTCTCCCTTAGCACCAGATGGGCAGTAATATTCGCCATGATGTTTTCCTTGCCCATAGGGGGCGCTGTAATTCAATCCACAACGTTAGCTGTGGACAGTGCCCTGCTATGTTTCCCAGATCTCTCCCTCACCCAGGCTCTCTCTACATCCAGAAGTGATCTGCCCTCATCATGCCACATTCTGCTCAGATACTTAAATTTGCTCCACGTGGCCAATGGCTTGAAATCCATGCCCCTTGGCCTAGCGATCAGGGACTCCCATGACTGCAGAATTTCCTGACTTATTCCTACAGTTGCTCCTGGCTCCCTACGCATCAGTCTAATGGGAATCTTTCTACTCTCCACAGAGATGCAAGGTGCATGCTCACCTGCTGGTCTCTGCTTGAAATGCTCTCCCTGAATTCCTGTCTGTTGAGACGTGCGCCCACCACTAGCCCAGCTCACACTTGATCGGGTCCATAAATCTTCCCAGTCACCAGCTGAGGAAAAGAATTTGCCCTCTCAGGGTTGTGACCTCCCTCTTCCTCCCTGTCGCCTGCCATTGTCCACCCAGCATGTGTGAGCTGGTGGTAAATGTGGCGGCATCAGGGGCAGGGCTACCCGCCACTGCGTACATTTCCAGAGAGGAAAATGCCCCCCACCCCACCCCAGCAGGGAAAAATATGATTGAGCCCCAGCTTTGTCCCTTTCCACCCCTTTCTTCCTCATAGGAGGAAGGCCTTATTTGATTGGCAAAATTGGAAGAAAGCAAGATTAAGTGCTTAAATACTTGTATAGTAGTTATTATATGCCAGACACTATTCTAAATCCTTTATCAATATCATATATTAGGTGTTCACAAAAATTCTATGAAATAGGTACTACTATTATTGCCATTTTGCAGATAGAAATTGGGCCAGAGAGGTTAAGTCCCTCACCAACATCACACAACACAGATTTGAACTTGGTCAAACCAGCTCTAGAGCTTGTGTGCTATGCTGCCTCTTGCTGCTCGTGGCTTGGCTCTTCCTCTTTTGCAGGGAGGAAGGCTCTTCCTGCTGCTTGGCGTTTCCCCCTGACCCGGCCCTGCGTGGGGTTAGCATGTGCATCCGGGCTGGGCCCTGCCTCCCAGAGGCAGCCCAGGAGACCTGCTGTTTGCTGGCTCCACCACTGGCCCATCAGGCATGCAGCTGTGACTCAGGGACAGTGCACCTGCTCTGGGGACACAGCGCTGCCTCAGATGGGTGATCCAAGGTCCAGACTGGGGAGGAGGAGCAGTAGAAAGCCCCATGGTGGCCACACATCCAGGCCACAGTCTCCAAACTGCTAAAGCTGACCTCTAGCCCTGCAGCTGCCTGCCGCCTGAGCTGGAGGCGACGGCGTGGCATGATCAGTAATCATCCCTACAACCCAGGGACAAAGATGACCAGGCACAGGCTCTGCTCTCTCGGAGCTCAGACTCGTAATGATCTCTCAAAGGCTTAGATCTTTGATCATGGCTGCAAGCAAGAGCTACGGCTCCGTGTACACAGGTGTAGTCTTTTCTCAGGCGTGAAAGCACAGCCAGAAGAGAGGTAAGAGCAAAAGTTTTCATACTAACAAACACAGCTGCAAAGTCTCAACTCTACCGCTGGCTTGCTGCGTGACCTTGGGCAAGTCACTTACCTCTCTGAGCCTGTGTCCTCGTCTGTGCGATAGGGATAATGATCCATCCCTCTGAGGGGCACTGCCAGGGTTAAATGAGACACCCTGTGATGATCCCTGGGCTGGGCCAGCCCTCCTCAGATGCTTAATCAATGCCAGTGTTCCTGTTCCCAGTCTGTGCTTCCCAGCACGGCGGCCGCGCCTGCACCTGCAGTGCCACATCGTGGTGGTCAAGGAGTGAACAATAGCACTTTCTTCCACATTATTTACTCTGCAGAATGATTCGAAGCCATAGACATTTCCATCTGTGGTTACAAATGGGAGGTTGAAGCTCAGAGTGGTGAAGTGATTTGTCCAGGGTCACTCAGCAGCACACCCTGGGACAACCCACATGGGCTCTGCTCTAAAAGTTCTGTCCATAAAAGTGCTCGCTCAGTGTGTGCTGGGAGGAAATTGCAGACCCCCGAGGAACCAGGAAATGATTTGCTGGCTGCCTCCCAACCCAGATCGGATTAAAACGTAGTAACCAGATCCTTCTGGGGATGGGGGGAAACTAAGGTGGATGGTGTGAGTGATGAGAGACACACTCACACATCGTGAGGAATGGGTCTCTTGTTTCCCCACATCTGGAGGGGTGTGCAGGCCTTGTTTTATTTCATTTCACCATGCCAGAAGATGCAGACCTCTTGGCTAGAGTTCAGAGAAGATCAGAAGACATGATTCAGAGCTGAAAGGGACACATGTGTGAGAAAAAAATCAGCAGGGGAGAAGAGACAAGGCCAGGGGTGACTCAGGGCAGATCAAAGCTGCAGGGCTCAGCGAGACAAGATGAGATGAGGAATCTTTCTCTGGGGCCCATGGGCCCAGGGCGGCTTGTAGAGGCAAGAGGGAAACTCAGTCAGCCTGGGAGACCAACACCTCAGAACCATGGGCTGGGGCAGGAACAGGGGTCCTGCATAGCGAGTGGGAGGGAAGCTGCGTTCTTGTAGTGTTGATGGCTCAGGTCTCCACAGGTCAGTGTTGGGCAGTGTGGTACAATGGGCAGAACCAGGTGGTGGTGGACACTGCAGATTCCTGTCCTGGCTCTGCCTTGGGCAAGTCACTTCTACTCTGAGCCTCAGTGAGCTACTCCTCCAGTTAACATATATTTCCTGAGGACCTACCATGTGTTGGACATTGTCAGGCACTGGGGACACAGTGGTTTAGGTTGGAACCATAAAGTGTGTCTGTCTTGTCCAGGGGTAGTTGTGAGATCAGGAAGCTAACCTGAGGCTGGGAGGATAAGGCAGGTAAAGATGAGGGAAAGCAGTGCTCCAGGAGGAGGGAACAGCATATGCAAAAGCCTAGCGTCTCAAGAGGGCAGCCTGTGTGCGGAACACAGAGATCTGAAGAGGGGCAGTGGCCAGCGATGCGGCTGGGGGCCAGCTCCTGAAGAGCTCTGTGGGCCACTATGAACCTGTGGCTTTATCCTGAGGACATCCAGATCACAGGGATGGTGACATCCCCCCGAAGAGGGGTCTTGGGACCAGAATGCCCAAGTTCAAGTTCCAGCTTCATATTCTACTGGGAATATGTAATTAGAGAAGCCACTTAATCATCTCAGTTTCCTCATCTATGAGGGTTGTCTGAAAAGTATCCAGCCATGTAACCATTATATGGACAGTGGCTGGATTTTTTTCCGACAGCCCTTGTATACATTAGAGGTACTAGTATCTACCTCATAGATCATTACGATGACTAAATGGGTTAGTACATATTAAGTGCTTCGACTAGTGTTTGGTATGCAGTAAGTACTCGATAAGTACTAATTATTGTTGTTGGGATATTGCCACAATTGAAGGCTAAAGCCAGTGGACCCTGAAGGGGGCTGTTTTCTGGAACCCTCCTTCCCACCTTCTCTGCCTTGTCTGAGACTGTCTCAAGACCCCCAGCACCTGGATCAGAATGAGGGGCAAGGTTGGGGTCGGAAGGTCCACAGAGCAGGTGCAGAGGGCAGGAGGCTATTCACAGCACTTCTACAAGGGCAATGGAATCTACCTACTGTCTGTGAACCACCCCTCCCTGTGGGACTGGGGTCATTATTTCTGTTGTATAAACAAAGAAACAGAGACCCAAAGAGGGGAAGCCATTTGCCCAAAGCCACACAGAGGCTGGTGGCCAGGCTGGGACTCAAAGCTGACATCAAGGGGTACACGAGGTCTGGACAGGAGATGCCGGCATGGCTCAGCAGGTTAGGCGCTCACTTTGCAGCCCCAGGGTCCAGGGATTGAGTCCCAGTCCTGGCCTGTGCAGACCCATGTGCCCAACTGGGGCGTGCTTCCGATGCAGGAGGCCCCTGGCTCAGTTTCCGCCCTGCACATCCACCTGTGTAGAATGAAATTATGTCGAAACTAATGATGTATGGCTGTGGAAACTGCCCTGGGCCCTCTCCCTTCTCTCTGTCTGTCTGTCTGTCTCTCTCTCTGTCAAACAATAAAATAAATCTAAAAAAAAATAAAAAGAACTTGGCAGCTCTGTCCAGGCTCCCACTGCCCTCTCTACTGCCCCACCCACCCACTCCCACCCCTGGCCCACTTCACATTGAACCATCACAACCCATTCTGTGTTCCTCACAATCAGCCTCTCAGACCTCGAGCTTTGCACCTACCCCCCACTGCTTACCTGGAGCTACCATGCCCAGACTGGACAATGCTAGGAAGGCAATACTCTTCCAAGCAGCCGCCCTGACTCTTTACTCTGCGCTGACTGGATCGGGGGCCCTCTTCACCTCCTCCCCATGATCAGCACTTTCACTGTGGGTTGCCTTTGTCTTTTACCTACAGCACCCACAGCTCCCTGAGCACAGTCACAAGAGCTGACTCCTCTGTTTGTCTTTGCCCAACTCCCCTGCTGGAGTCTGAGACACCATGTGGACCAGAACTGAGTTGTCCCAGCCAAGACTCCAGGGATGTGAAGAGTTCAGCCAAGGTCAGCAGAGCTTCCTTCCTCACCCACAGCTGACCAAAGATGAATGAGCAAATCCAGCTGAATCTAGAGAACTTTCCAGCTCATTCTAGACTTGTGAGCAGTAATAAATACAGTGATGCCTTGGAATTTGAACTTAATCTTTCCCAGAACCCTGTTTGAATTAAAAAATGTTCGAGTTCCAAGAGGAGTGGGCGTTCAGATAAAGCTACGGACCGTACAGCCAATATGTTTCATGTGAACATGTTGGTGTTCGGATTCCAAAGCAGCATTTAGATTCTGAGGCAAAATTTGCTTGATTTTTTCATTCGGATTCCAAGTTGTTTGAGTTTTGAGATGTTCAGATTCCAAGGTACCACTGTACCATTTTACACGCCTGGATTTTGGGAGTATTTGTTACACAGCAATAGCTACCTGATGAAAACACATGAATAAGTGACTGGAAGTAAATGTATGACATAAACATAGTAGAGGAAGGAGAGGTAGAATGCCAGCCTCCTGGTACTCTCACCTCATACACATCATGGCTACTCAGAACAACATCGAACAGTGTGTAGAGGTCATTGAGCGAGCCCACAACTTCCAGGGGCTCACTCAGGGCTGAGATGGTGGTGAAACCCACAATGTCACTGAAGTACGTGGGAACCTATTCAAAGTATGATAGCTCCACAATTGTCCCCATTTTTGGAGCTTTGGCCACAGACCTGAAGGATGGAAAGGGTCAGAATCACAGGGTAGGAGGACACACTTTCCAAAGTTTGGAGGTAAGGCAGGGCCGTTTGGGGGAAATCCTGGGGTGAGCATCAGGGGATCTGGGACAAGTCTGCTCGTGTGCTGGCTGCCCTCTAGCAAATGCCTGTCCCTCCCTGGATATTACTCCCTCTGAAACGAGATGGCTCCCAATGGAGTGAGGTAGCAGAAATTCAATATGCATGTGCTCGGCACAGTGTCTAGACCATGTAGAGGCTCTATAAAAATATGTTGGATAAGTAAACAATGAATTCAATCAATTTGTGAACCCAGGTTTATTGAGCACCCACTATGTTCCAGGTCCCATGCTAAGAGCGACTGAGGCTAGAGACACAGTCACGTCCCAAGAGGCCACTCCCTGAGGGGGCATCTGCGAGAGCAGCCTTTCCATCTTCTGACTCTCCAGCTCCAGGTCCTCCGGGTTCCGGGCGCACCTCTCCAGCACCCGCAGCACAGACGGCAGCACTGACCTCCTGGCTTGGTTGATGCTTTGGAACTAAAGCTGGAACAGGAATCTCAATTCACTCATGAAGGTCAGCACACTCAGCCAGCAGCTTGGGAGTCTGGGCCACAGGACTGAACCAGACGCAGTCCCTGCCTGGAGGAGCTGGATGGGTGGGGACCAGATTTGTAATAGACAGGAATGGCAGCTCTGACTAGAAAAGCACAGAAAGCTGGGAGGAAGAATGGCTTGTTCAGTGTGGGGCAGGCAGAGTGGACTTTGCAAAGGAGCCCGTACCCAACACAGCACTACTGTACAAACACTAAACCCAGTGGCATCAAGCTTCACAAGAACACTGCAAAAGGCATTATTTGTTCTTCTCAAGGATGGATGGATGGATGGATGGATGGATCAATCGATTAATTGATAGATTATAGATGGGTATGTAGATATGATCTATGTGTGCATGGATTGGTGGATGGATAGATGGGTGGGTAGATAGGTAGAAAGAACGTATGTAGATTATTTATATAATAATGTATTTCTACCTCTCTATTTCTCTCTGTGTTACAATTTTTTTAAGTACTAAGAAACATAAAGCAATGTCACAAAATAAAATAATAAATATATAAGAACATAGAGACCAAAGGAGAGTAAAGATTAAATTAAAAAACAAAAAACCTAATCTAGGAGTGAGGGCTATGTGCAAAATGCATGCTAGAGTGTGGTCACCGTGTTAGATACGAGCTTCCTAGCAGCAAGGCGAAGGGGGACGTGTAGATTACAGAGTCCATGGAGTCCACAAGACAACGGTGCGCTACACCAGCCACTCAAAAGAACCACAGCGACTGCTAGCCCTGAGCAGAGAGAAGCACCTCTCTTAGTCGTCATATGAGGACGTTCACGTGTGGTCACAAATCGTACCTGCAAAAACAGCCTTGCAACCTCTCCTTGACATCTCTCTGCTGTGGCTGGGGAGCGGAGGTGGGGGGGGGGGGCGCGGAGATGTCACCTCAGGCTTGAAGGTTGGCCCTGTGGGAGCCGTCAGCCAGCTCAGTCAGGCCACGCTCTCCACTGCCCTACAAACTCATCTAGATTGGCCTCACCCTTCCCCCGCTGTGCCCACGGCAGGCCCGGGGCCCTCAGCCACCCTCGCATCTTCCACGCACTCTGCAGAGAGCCAGTACTGTCCACGGCCACGCGTGGCCTCTCTGCTCTGGTGCCAGGAGGCTCAGTACAGGGGTGGGGTGCCCAGGGCCAGCTCTGCACAAACAAGCCTGGGTTTGGACTCCAGCCCCACCTTTCCCTCCCTCGTTTACTTTGGACAAGTCTCCTCACCTCCCTGTGCCTCAGTTTCTCTCATGTGAAACTCAGGAAATCACACTGCTTCTCCCGAGGACTAACACAGGACTCACTGAAGTGAGCGCCGCACATAGCACAGGGCTTGGCATTCAGGAAGGAACGCAGCCAATGTCCCTGGACCTCGCAGCTCTGAGGAAGCTCTCCTCAGAGGGCAGACTTCAGGCCCCTCCGTCGGGGCAATGGTGCTGACCCGTAGCCCCTTTCTGCCTGGGGTTCTAGAGCCCAGAGCTAATGTGGTGCCCCCACTGGGCAAAGCCAGGTGAACCGATCAGTGATTTCCTGTGGGCACCCAGTTCCTCGGGAGAGCACTCCCGTGGGTGTAGAGCTGGTCCAGGCTGGGTTTGTGCTCCGGGGCCTCCTCCCATCACTTCTCCATCAGCTGGATGCACTTGCCGGCCCGTGGTCAGGGAACGCCAGTGGCTGGCACAGGGGATGGGGTGATGGCACCTTTCTGACGATGTCTGCAATAAGCATTGTATGGGTGTTGGGCCTCAGGTCTGCAGGAGGCTCGTAGAGGGGCCTGGCCGGGTGTCCTGAGAGGCAGGGCAGGGTAGGGATCGGGCCTTGAAGGTGTCCTTGCGCCTGTGTGCTGGGCCCGAGGCAGACTACCCAGGGGACTGGGATTACTGCTTTCCTGGCTCTGCCTCAGGGTGTCCCCGGGGAAAGGGTCTCGGTCCTCAAGTAGGGGTCTACCTCAGGGAATGGCTGAGAGAGTGGGTTTGAATTCTGGGCCTGTGATCTACCTCTGTGCGATAGTAGACAAGGCCACAACTTCTCTGAGCCTCAGTCTCCCCATCTATGAAATAAGCTTAATAAACTGCCTTCCCGAGAGGAGCAGCGAAGGAGATGGTGGGCGCTGGGGGCCTGGCACCGGCGGTCCCTCCCCAGACGCTACAACAGCTGTTGCTGCTCTGTTGCCAGGGAGGCCCGCCTGGCTCCTCTCATGGGCCCGCCTCCTGGAGGCTTTCTGGTGCCTTCCCCACCGTGTGAAGCAAGAGCGTCTGCTTCTCACATCATCATTACTTTCCCAAGATAACTGCTGCCATGAGTCCTCGTGTCCTCACTCCATGGGATAAAGACCACCAGCCTAAGCCGAGGTCAGACAGATCAGTGTACTTGTTCTGGCTCTGCCACTGCCCATGACTCCATGCCTGTTTCCCCACCTAAATACCTGACAGGAAGGAGCACCACCTCGGGAAGCTGTTGGGGAGCCCAGGGAGCTGGGAGACTATTCATATTCACAAGGACACCGGCGGGGAGGAGAGTTGGCACCAACCTCAGGCTTTCAGCCGACCAGGATCGGAGGTTGTCCGTTTGTCTCCTGTACAAGTTACGTCAACTCTCGGAGTCTTCGTTTCCTCAGGGTCAAAGGGGCAGGGTCACAGAGCGGGCATGAGGCCTAGACGCTTAATCCCCGCCAAGGAGGGCTAGGACCCTCCTCTCCTGGGTGAGGAGAAGCTTCTTTCTGGAGTTCAACCCCCTGCCCATCTCGTTGTTGGCCTCCTCGTTGGGGGTAGTGCCTGCGTCACTGTCCCATTTTACAGACAGGGACACTGAGGTTCCTGGGGGTAAAACAGGTCACCCACAGCCACAGGGTGGCTAAGAAGCAAACTCCAGAACTGGGCTGGATCTCCTCTGGACCCGCGTGGTTTCCTTTGCCCAGACGTTCCCAGCCTGCAGGCCTCAGACCCGAGGGCCTCGTGTGCCCACGAAGGAGTGGGAGCAGATGGGCCCAATGATGCGTCCCCCCACCCGTGCAGCACTATTCAGCAGTGCAGATGCTGTGTGATGGACAAGCTACAAACCCATTTCAAAGGGTTAGGATTTCAGAGCCCATTTCGTCTTTGGCCATTTTCTCAGTTGGCAGATAATTAAAAGTCAGACAGCAACTTGTGAGGCTCCAACCTTTTTGACCTTGAAGTGGAGTCCTCAGATGTGAACATGCTGGGAACCACGGGCCCAGGCCAGGCATGCCAGGCCTGCTGTCCACACCCAAGGCATCTCCGTGCTCTATGGGCCCCGCTGGCAGCTGCTCACTCAGCTCCATGGGGAAGATGCTCCATGAGTGACCAAGAGATCTTAGGGCAAGAGCACTGAGCTTGCATCAGGGGCTTTTGCCCAAATTTCAGACCCACTGCTTCCCACTGTGAAGTCCTTTCTTGTCTCCGAGCCTCACTTGACGACCTCTGAAGAGTGCACTGACCCAGCTCACAGGGCTGTGCGATGGGATGCTGAGCACAGAAGCATGGAGGGAATGGCACGTGCCCTACACGTGCAAGACCTTAAAAGGATGCTATTCCTAACTGGGTCTGCTTCCAAGTGAGGGAGGCAGGAGAGCCTGAGATGCCCACTCACAGAAGCCTACCACCCCCAGGCAGGCGTTTATTGGGTGCCCATCCCAGGCACTTAGTCTAGAGCGTTTCACTGAACGCTCACAGCTCCTCTGGGAGGCAGGGACGAAGGCCCCATTTTACAGAGGAGGAAACTGAAGCTCACCGTCTGGAAGGGATTTAGTCAAAGCTGTGAGGTGACTTGGTGCAGAGCTGGGCTGAGGTTGGTGCCCCCCAGCACCTAAGCTGCTAATGTTTACCTCCCTGAGGCCGGGGAAGCACCCCAGGAAGTAGCAGACCCTGGTCAGACAGCCCGAGGGCGCCCACGGGTGCCAGGCCTGGTCCCTGCCCCTGAAGCTGGGGGGAGGCCCAGGCTGCAGGGCCTGTACTGGTGGCATGGCATGCAGGCCCCGTTTGGCTGGTCTTCCCTCTCTCAGTGGGAAAAAGGGGAGCCGGGGTGCTGCTGAGGAGTGTTGAACAAATGACCTAACAAATCCCTCCCCAACCCCCCCTCTCCC
>PVKE010007403.1:0-50838 GCA_004027555.1 Craseonycteris thonglongyai | reverse complement strand
GTTCTTTTGTGTAAAAGAACACTAGGATAAACAAGAAATGAAAGAGATTGGTTATCCTCAAGAATGAAAGGGCATGGGATAGAAAGAATGGGGAAATGGGCATGGAAGAGTAGGAGTGAGGGAAGGTGGGTGACACTTCTCTGAGAATGATCAGCTCTGCACCAGGGTGTTGTCTCACCTACCCTATGGCAGATAAATACTGAAAATCAACCAGGATGTGAGGGGAACTGAAAATACGATATGAATAGTAACAAATGAACTTAACTATAACCATACTGAAGGGTGGGGTAAGAAAGAACTGACTTAAATAACTTTGAAAAGTAATATTTGTGTATTTTAAGGGTAAAGACAGAAATAACTATACAAATTTTGTACTCTAGTTAGTAAATTTGTTTTCTCACAGGCATATGAATTAGTCATTCTGAAACTACTTTACATGTATACAGATCTAAATTAGTAACTATATATTGTGAATAATGAGAGTCAGGTTTCTCAATGTCAGAGAAAAAAATCTTCAGGTAAAGGGGAAAGGCTAAACTGAACCCTGTGGTGTTAGGTTGGAATTTTGAGTATCAGTATGAATTAATAATTTTAATATACTATATATATTGTGTGTGTGTGTGTGTGTATATATATATATATATATACATGTATATCTGTAGCTATATATGTAGACACATATAGATACAGAAATAAATATGGATGTGTACATATGTACCTATACATACACTTATTAACTTTGTCGACTAGAAGGGCCTAGAAGCAATGACAACCCAGAAGCAACGAGGACCCAAAGCACCTAGATATTGGTTTCTAAATACAGTTGACCCTTGAACAACCTGGGGTTCAGAGAAGCCAACCCACCATGCAGTTGAAAATCTGCATGTAACTTTGACTCCCCCAAAACTTAACTACTAACAGCCTACTGTTTACTGGAAGCCTTACCAATAACATAAACAGTCGATTAACACATATGTTGTATATTATATGTATTATATACTGTATTATTACAATAAAGTAAGCCAGGGTAAAGAAAATGTTAAGAAAAATCATAAGGAAGAGAAAATACATTTATAGTATTTATTGAAAAAAAGTCCATGTGTTAAGTGGACCCATGCAGTTCAAACCTGTGTTGTTCATGGATCAGCAGTACCATTCTCCAGTCAAAGAAACCAGAGACAATTGAAGGAATGGCTGATCCAGGGCTGGAGCTGGGAAAGTACAAGAGGAGCCTGGTGTATCCTGTACTTGACAGTGAGGAAGTGCTCAGAAATTAATAGGGCAAGTCTAAAGGCCCGAGGAACCACTTGAAGGAACTCCTAATGGCCAAATCTGGGACAATTTGAGTAAGAAGGTAAATAATGATAGCGTCGGATTACAACCCAAAGAACAAAATAAATACCCATACTGATATTTTTAAAAGGTGAAAAAATGAATGGGGAAGAGGTAAACTCTTCCTTAGAGCAGAATTCCAGCTGACAGTTGTAGAGGGAAGAGGGAACTCACCAAGAGGCATGCATCACAGTTATGGTGTTGTAAGCAAGAACCATTGATGGATGCTAAAATTAGTGCACAGAGGTATGAAGAGAAACAGAATATTTGCGTAATCTCAAAGTAGTTTAGTTCCTCTACCAGCTGACTTATTAATAGATGACAAAGGGAAAAATCATACACTTACAGTGCAGAAACTGCCAGACATGACCTTAACTATATGGTGAGATTCACGTTACTGGTAATAAGATGTATTGGTATCAAGGCCCTCGGATATGATGCACTGAGAAGGGTATAGCATCTCTTTTGCAGTTTTCTCGTCAAAAAGGTATACTGTCCATCTTCTCATTAAAATAGATCAGACAAACTCAAACTAAGTGACATTCCATAGAATCACTGGCCTGGGCTCTTCACAAGTGTCAAGGTCATGAGAGACAAAAAAACCGAGAACATTAAGGACATTATGAAAACATGACAACTAAAGGGGTCCTGGGAAAAGGGACCTTAAGTGGGAAAACCGCTTGCAGATGAGTCAGTAGTATCGTGCTAAGAGCGATTTCCTGCTTTTTATGGTTGTACTATGGTAATGTCAGATGTTAACAGGGAAAGCTGAGTAAATTGTGTACAGGAACTCTCTGTAGCATTTTTGCAACTTTTCCTTAAGACTAAAATTATTTCATAGTAATAAATAAAAAAATAATGGGATGTTTCCTAGCAACTTCCAAAGGTGACAGAATTTTAATAGTATCTTCATGAACTCAAGAATTTGAACACATCTGATTGGTTTCAATCTATTACAGTTAAAATTGCCCTACCTTCAGCCAATTGGGAAATAATCAGGCTGGATCCTGAATTATTTTATTTTATTTATTTTTTAATATATTTTTATTTATTTATTTATTTTTGACAGAGAGAGATACAGAGACAGAGACAGAGAGAGAACTGAACTGAGGGAGCTCCCAGTTCAGCACATGGTTGTGCACGGGCCAGGGCCGGGATTCGATCCTCAGTCCCCGGCGCTGCAAAGTGAGCGCCTAACCCACTGAGCCATCCCGGCTTCCCCGGATCCTGAATTATTTTGACTCAGGCTCCCTGAGTCCTCGTGACCCCAATAATTTGACAGCTCCCTCCCTTGCTTTCCAATATGTTAAAATAGTCACATCAAGTTCCAGACCTGGAGCCAACCATTTCTCCAAGGACTTCTAGTTTCTTTTAGTAGACAGTGTTTTTTATAAAACAATATGGTGCTAGGGGGTGCAGATGTTTACTGTGTTAGTCATTGTTTGGGGACATTTTCAATGGACAGAGCTAGAGAATATGTTTTGTTTGTTTTAAAGGTAAAATGCACCATGAATTTATACTGATACTTCCAATTCATACCCAAGAATAAACTATAGGGTTTTTACTTAACATCATCAATCTTACATCTCTATTTTCTTTCAACTATGTCAAAATTGTTTCTTAACATTAATGTAATCACTCATTTGATACACACAGAAAAGTCTCAGAATTATCAATTCCACTATTACCACCAACAATGTGATTTATGAAAAGAAATACATATATGCATAGTTGTGCTTATTTTGGTCCTGTGATATATTCAACTAAGGGTGTACAGTCAAACTACTTGGTTTAAAGTCACATGGAAATAGTTTCCTTCTGTGTGGCTATGCCACCAACTAATACGTAATTAGATTATTTTGTATCTTTTTTTGTTTGTAGAGACAATTACAATGTGAATTTTGCTTTATGACTATGTGAAATATTTACTGGTTGCAAAATCAAATTTATAAAATAAACAGTATATTCAAAGAGATCTAGCTTCTATCCCTACCTCTTTAACCTTATCTTCTCGCTCTGCTTTTAGGTGACCATTTAAAAAATTTACGGTTTATCTTCCCATTTTGTTTCCATGTAAGCATATGTATATGCATATGTATCGATAAGAAAATAAATGCATTTTCTTAGCAATTGGTAACAGATGTACCCATTTTCTTGACCTTGCTTTTTGACTGAATGTTCTGGAGATTACGCCACAGTAATATTTTGACATAGTCATCCCTTCTTATAGCTGCATAGTACTTCTTTAGTTTATTCAGTCAGTCCCTTATTAATGGACATGTGAGTTGATTCTGGTCTTTGGCTTTATAAATACTGTTAATGCAGAAGTTTTTGTTGATGTGGCAGAACCTTGGGGGAGGAATCAAGGAGTGAGGCTGCTTGGATAATAGGGTTCTTCTCACACAGTCAGGGACTTACCCTGCACATCCCAGAATGAGATTCCCACTCTTCTGGAACCAGTAGCCATTGGTGGATCTTTGTTCCTGGATACTTGGGTGTAAGAGGCCTTAAATTCTGTTTTTCATGGGTGTTAGCATGAGCTGGGAGTTCTTGGTGGTTTTGACAGGCAATTATCCTGAAAAGCAGATGGAAAACAAGAGAATATGGCACTAGACAATGATCAACATATCAAAAAAAAAAGCATTTAAGCCCACAGATGTCTGGTTTCTCTTTAGGAAAGAGTATTCAACCTAGGTCCTAGGGTATCCCACCTTCTTATATTTCTGGTGTTAGTGCTATATAGTAGGGGTTATCAGTGTCGTTAGGACATTAGTGATATTGTTTCTGACAAGCCTCTCCCTATTTTCTGTCCTTGCCCTAACTTGTTTCTCTTTCTATTATCCCTAAATCAGATTTTCATATAGCTTACTTTCATTCTGACAACCATGGTATAACTGTTTTGGAGTAAACCACACCATCCTGTTTTCATCCCAGTTCTGTGACTGCTTCTTAGTTTCACTTTTCTCTCCCTGTTCCTTAAAGTTGGTAACCCCTAAGAATCTATCCTTGGCGGTTTTCTCAGTAGCCTTTTATGTGTCCTTGACTTTTGAAAATTCAATGGAAGCTATGGATTTACTCTTCCTTCAGAAAAATGTATGTTTATTTCTACCTATAAAGAAACTTGTGAAGATAAATTCAAGGAGTTCATGGACACATCTGCTCTCCCACACTTGGCCTTCCGCTCCTAGGACCTCCATTGCCACCTAGTCACAAATGACTCCCAAATCCTTATCTCATGCCCAGGGCATGATCGCCTGATTTCCACATGCCTCCAGGGCATCCCTTCTAGGTAATCTGTAGTCTATAGAACTTACTGATAGCTGAAGTTGCCCTCTCCTTCCCACGGGTCTACCCCTCTGCCCACATCTCAATGGGCAGCTGCATCATTTGGCTTGCTGTTCAAGCCACACCACAGGAGATATTCTCGATTTCTTCCTCATCACTCTCCATGTCTAATCAATGACTCTCAAATTGGAGCAAGACCCTTTTCTTCCCTCCATGCCATAGCCCTAGTTCAGGCCACCATCATCTCTCACCTGCATGGCCAGAGCAGCCTCTTTCTTAACTGGTTTCTGGCCTCTAGAAGCAACTTCTTTCCACCCGGGTACCTAGTCTTGCACAGTAGTGAGAGAGATCTTTCTAAATTGCAGGTCTGACCATGTCCCGTCCCTGGTGCTAACTCTTCAAAAGCTTTCCATCGCCCCACTGAAAAAAGTCTTAGCATGATTTAAAAAAAGGCCCTTCATGACATCTCCCGCCTCATTGCCTGCTCACCAGGGTTTCCAATTTGGTATCTCCTTTTTACAGGACCTCTGCACTGGTGGGAGCCAAAGTGAGATTTGATACAAAACTTAATTGTGCACACGTCTGATAAGCCATCGAAGCCGATCCAAAGATCACTGAATAGAACAGGGCTGAACCTAGAGAATGGGGACCAGATCACAAACACTGAGGAATTACTCTGTGCAAAGAGCTAGAGAGATGAGTAAGACAGTTCAGCCGCCAGCGCCTGACAGCCCACACAGGAGTGGATAAAGAGGCACAATTGTGTGTCGATGTCTACCACACACCTGGCTTTGTAACATAAAGGAAAGTGTGAATAAGTAGCGCAAGAAAGGGAAAGTATCATGCAGACGTGCGTGGGGACAGAGAACTTTTAGTTGAGGTTGATTTGTGAAGTCTTTGTGGGAGGAAAGGGTTTGAAGACTTGAAGGGCCTGTAGGGGATGGTCTGGAAGAGCAGGAATCAGGATGGGGAGAACCTCCAGGCAACTGGAGGGAACTGCAGGAGCTGAAGTGAACCTCCAGCCCCCAAGGAGGCTTTCGGGAACTGAAGGATGGCTTTGCTTGCATTTCTGCACATTCACATAGTGAAACCCTAACATGGTTCTGAGGTGACATGGATGTCACCACCAAGTATGGCTGTTGCCCACTTCACAGGTGGAAAGCGTGAGGTTCAGAGGAAGTCAAGTAAAATGTTCAAACAGTTAAAGTACTTTCTGTGCACTAGGCAGTCATCACGGGCAATATAGAAATACATACATTTAGTTTTCTGTCCTACTGGAAGCAGAGCCATTGGCTGTGGGAGTTCAGGAGAACAGCACATCCCTTTTAGCTTAGAAGTGAGGTGGTAGTCCAGGAAGGCTTCTTGGAGGAGGTCTGCGCAGAACCCTAAAGTGGAGGAAGACAGAGGGGGGAATTCCAGGTGTGGGAAAGCACAGGGCATATTCAGGGGACAGTGAAGACTGTAAATGGGGTGGGGAGGTTCATCTGTGGACAAAAGGCTGGTAGAGAAGGAGGGGTCAGATGTTGACCTTAAATAATTCAGTCTCTCTCACTTGCTTGCCATTACTCTGTATTCTGCCAGGACCAGCTACTCTTCTGTGACGACTGTGACCGTGGCTACCACATGTACTGTTTAAATCCTCCCGTGGCTGAGCCCCCAGAAGGTAATGGTGATGAGGCTGACAGGCACAATAGCAGCTACCACCCCCACTTACCGAGCCCTCACTACGGTGCGGCTCTTGCGCTAAGGGCTTTACAAGTCTTGTCTCATTCCATCGTCCCCACCCTGGGAGGGAGGTACGAACGCTACTGTGTTACAGATGAGAAAACTGAGGCGCAGTTCAACCAGCTGCAATGTCAACTTGAGGGCTGAGGCGATGTTCCCCAGGCATATGGCGGAGGGGGTGGGAGGCGGGAGCTTTGAGAGGAACTGGCCCAGGCCCAGGGCCGCTGGCTAAGAGGCACCATCGAGGAGCGAGGGTCTTTGCAACAGGTGAGCCGATCATCTCTGGCCGCTTGCTGTTGTCTGAGCAGCCTTTACTCTCAGACTCCAGCACATTTTCAGGACTGGGATGCCATCTCTGAATTGTGACAGTCAAAAGAAAACAGGGCTTACAGGCAGGGGGGCCCAGGGTTGGGCGTGAGGGTTGGGGGAGGCGCTGCTAGTAATGTCTCCTGGTTTCTTTAGGAAGCTGGAGCTGCCACTTATGCTGGGAACTGCTCAAGGAGAAAGCCTCAGCCTTTGGCTGCCAAGCCTAGGGCTCCAGGTCCCAGCAGGTGACTTGCTGCTGAAGAGGCTGAACCAGATCAAGCCCCTACTCTTCCGTCCGTGTATCCAGACAGACCACCTGAAAGGAAGACCAGGAACCACGGAGGGCGTGGCCACGTGGAACCACGGGGGCGGGGCATCTGCTTGCCTCCCACTCGCAGGTTTTGGTACTCCAGCCCGCCCCTCCTGGCTTCTACGGGAAGGATCTTGCACTTTTGAAGAATAACCCCAGCCCCAGCCCTGCGGGATCCTTTCACGTTTAGCACTGCGGCCCTGTCACTGGTTCCCATTTTCAGGGAAGCCGTTGTGTGACCACCCATAGTTATTCACGTGGAGTTTGGTGTTTTCTAGCTAGTGTGTTCTAAGAAACCTTCTCCCGGCTCCTGCCTCCAGCTTCTTCCTCCGGAAGTCCCCAACGGAACCAAGGGTTGTAAAGAGGTTATTACAAGTCTCCCTGAAACTTCCAGACTCAGAGCCTGGAGGCCATCTTGACAGTGGAAATCCCTCCTGGTTCCCTGGTCTCTGTGAAGAGGAGGAGCTTCTTTCCGAAGCCCCAGCAGACGTCTGGTGGCGTCCATCGCCAGGCCGTCTCTTAACGGGGCTTGGGAGGGAAGTGGAGGCACGGAGGGGCAGGAGGAGACATTAGAAGACAGACTGAGGCCCGCCGTAGCCAGTCAGTATTCATTATCCACCAGGAGTGGCTTTGCAGGGGACCAAGTGGCTGTGTGGTTCCTTCACCTTCAGAACTGGGGCGTCCTCGAGGTGGGACAAGCCACAACCTATGGACAGAGAAAGACGCCGAGACTCTTCCTCCCACCAGCCCAGGGGGACTCGACCAGGAAGGTAAGTGAAGAAGGCTGCCCAGTCAAGAGTCTGAATGTTGGTACAGAGGACTGCAGCTTTCGAGAACCCCTTCATTCAGCAGTGATGTGACACTACGGATTCCTTTTCCTGAGTCTTTTCTTCCTTCCACGAAGCATATGTGTGCCATTGTCTGCTGAGACCTGACTGGAAATTTGAAGATGGGGAAGAGGTGATTGTTACCACAACAAATAGTCAGGGCGATTATTTATGATCAAGGTGGCAATGATGCCGAACCTTCAGCTTGAGGGCCGCTCTTGTCTTCTCAGCTCCCCAGCAGGTGCTGGAAGCTTGTTAAAAAACAACAAAAACCGTATGGAGAGGAAGAGGCGCGGAGGCTCAGCTGCTGAGAAGTCTGTGTTGGAAGTCAGCCCCGTGGGCTGGACTGTCTCTGAATCTTCGCAGCAGTGGCAACAGCAGCAGCACACGGTAACTGACACATTTCTGGAAAAATCATTTGCCCAAAGGGCAGGTCTCAGTGAGCAGGACCCTCGCGCATGCTCGGCTTCCCTGAAATCAGCGCCGTCTCTGTGGTCCGGCTGCTTACAACAAAGGCCAAGGTTATTTTTAGCCCATCAGCTCCTGAAGAAACCCCCAGAGACCAAGAGACCGGGACGAGTTGGGCCACTTCTTCCCGCTGCGGTGTTCGCCTCTGCGACTTGGCAAGAGCCGTCCTCCCAGCTAATTGCTCTTGTCCGGGGTACCTAGTGCAGCCTGGCATGGAGCCAAGCTGTGCTGGTCTCCCTCAGTCTTTTGCAGAGTGACCTGTGGCAAAAGATGGGGGTCACTCTCCTGCAGGGGCCTCTGGCCTCAGAGTGAGTTGCCCGCATACATAATGATCTCATTTAAAGGGCCCAGTCCAGATGGGGTTTCATGTTCCTCATAAGACAGATTCTTCCTCCTGCTGATTGGTGAATGTTGGAGGCCCCGGGTTTGGGAAGCGGCCATGTTGTCACAGCATTTGTTTACCCTGGAGGGTCACATCAGAGGGGCAGATTTGCTCTTCTGACTACTCTGGCTCTCTGCTCCCCTAACCCTAAACCCAAAGTGGGGTGTCCTCACAGGCCGATTGGTTTTGAAAATCACTTTGATTTAATTTTAGGGAAAACGCTACCAGAATATTTCAAATGCCACAGTGGCTTCAAAGTTAGAAAAGCAAATCTGAAGCCCAAAACTGTGGCCCTCCTCCTTGACAGGTCCTCTGTGGAGTATGCCAGATGCGTCCCCCACCTCAGCATAGAGCGTGGGGGTGGCCCTGTCCTATGTGCAGCCATGCCAGCTGCCCACAGAAGCTGGGGAACCGATAAGGCGCAGGGGGCTGGAACCTGCCGTGGGGGTGGGGGGTGGGCAGGGCTCTGGACTGGACCAGAGTTCCCGTTCCAGCTTCACTCCCTGCAGGATGGGCCCAACCCCTTCCTCTTTGGAGAGCTGTTTCCCCATGTAGAAAGTGGGGGGAGCAAAGCCAGCCTATGGATGGCACTTTCAGGTACTATAAGCAGACAGCAGCCTCCGCAGTCACGTTTGTCACCTTCTATATTGAAAAAAGGAAGATGGTGGTCAACTTCCAATTGGTTTTTCTTCGAGCCCCAGAGAACAAGCCAGAATTACAGGGTGCACACGATGGTCAGGGTTTTGGTTTTGCCTCTGGCATTGAGTCACTGTGTGACTTTAGGCAAATCACTTCACATCTTGTTTAACCATCTGTGAAATGGAGATAATACTACTTGTCCTGCCTGTTCCACAATGACAGCAGGAGACCTAAAAGGCCTAGTATTATACAAAGAACCACTGGAGAGCAGTGCTTGTCAGGGAGGGACCCCAAAGGGTTTTTGTGCCCCCTTTCTTGTGTGAGTTAGCCAAGGTTAGACACCATCTTAGAATCTCCATTTTGACCAAAGGGAGTTTTAATTTTAAAGGGCCAGGCTTCCTGGGGTCAGGGCCACCAGACCAAAGCTGTGACAAGGAAACCGTGACTGTGCATGGTTGTGCGGTGGGAGGTGAGGCGTTTACTCTGGGGTTGGGGACTTCAGAATGACCATACGGGACACAGTCCCTTTTACAAGATCAGTGCCGCCTAGAATGAGGAGCTAACTTCTGGGGAGGGGCTACATTCAGTTCAGTGTAATGTCCACGTATGGACGTTGGTTTAAAGCCTAGCTCCTCCACTTTCTAGCTGGTTGACATTAGGGAAATGACTTCACATCTCTGAGCCTCATTTTCCTTACATCGGTAAGATGTGGAGATACGGTCTACCCAGCAGGCTTGTTCCAGGGATTAGAGTAAGGTGACCAGACGTCCCGCTTTTGGCGGGACAGTCCCGATTTTTAACAATTTGTCCCACATCCCGCGACGTTTTAAAAAAGTCCTGATTTTTGGAAAGAATGCACAACAAGCTAGGGGATGGCAGGAGATAGACCAAATTTTTAATCAAGAACCCCCTCCCCCCCGGTCAATGGTGTCCCGCCTTACCAGTGTTAAAATCTGGTCACCTTAGATTAGAGGCAAGCTGGTAGCGATCCTGGCATGGGCCTGGCAGGAAGGCCCCCACACCACGGCGACTTCTCACTGTGCACAGAGGCCATTCAGTGGAGATAGTGATGCTGTTGCCTCCCAGCTCAGGTCTTTGGAACAGCCAGGGTGCCTCTGTGTCAGCCTCGTGTGTCTCCAGCCGACTGGAGAGAAGGTGTGGCTGCAGGATCCAAGCCGGAAGTGGAAACCGTCTGTTTCCTGTAGGTATTTCTGAAACACTGCTTTGGGGCCTGTGGTAAACCCAGTGTAGGCAACATTGTGAGCAGATCTGCATTCTAGCTTTCCTTCTCAACCCGCCACTGACTCACCGCACCTAAGCCAGGTCCCAGCAGGTCCCAGCAGGTCCCAAGGCTCCCGGCTCCGTCATGGCCCCGGGGCCCAGGTGGGCGGGCTGTGGGGAGCAGCTCCACTCCCCCCTGACTGAACCTTGCTAGCAAGTGGGAGGGCGGGAGGGAGGCCCGAGTCCTTCAGAGCTGGGGAAGAGAACAGGTTCTGAGGTTGGGGGAGGGGAGGGTTTCACAGTGATGATTCATGACGCCCTGGAGAGATGCACTCCTGGTGCATTTTTGTCTTGGTGCTTTGAACACAGCACGATTCTTTTCAGCCCTCAGAGTCAGATGTTTTAAGGAAGAAAAATGAGATGATTATTACTTTGCTTAGGGTGGGGATAAGACCTGTGCTTTTCTGTGTTGAAGAAAGATTCCTAGAAACCTCAGGTTTGGGGGCTCAGAGAAGAGGGGTCCCTCGTTTCCTCTTTGAGTCCATGTGTGTTGGTGGGTGGGGAGCCCTGTGGACCCCCTCCCCTGGCCTGTTATGCAAAAAGCAGCCTCCTTTGCTCTCATTCCCTGAGTCTCCAGGTCCTCCCCTGCTGCCCACTGCAGGCTCTGCTCAGAGTGTCCCCATGTCACAACCCAAGGGAAGTGACCGCTCTCTGGGCCAGAGCCATGCTCCCCTTGCCAATGAAGATGCCCTGATGTGCCATTCCAGAGCTGTCACTTGGGGTAGGTTCACATCCCTGGAGAGGGAGGGAGGAAGGGAGGCCCGGAGCACGGATGATGTGGGAAGGGCCTAAGGTCTTTCCTGGCAGGCAGAGCAAAAGGAGATGGGAGGAGGGGGCCAGAAACCTGATTTCCACTTGGGAAGAAGTCCCGGAGCTAAAGAATAGAGGACAGTTGGGTGGGAAGGAGGAGTTACTACAATATAGCCCATTTTTATCCTCAGGCCCATGATGCTGGACAACATGGCTTAAAATAAAAAGGCCAAACCTATGCCCAGTTCTGGACATGCAGCTGGGTTCCTTGTCCGTGAGGCCCCCTGGCCTCCAGCTCCCTGTTGGGGGGCTTCTGAGGACAAATCGGGCAGGAGCAGTGCCCCTTAGCTGGCAGGAGGTGGAACGTACAAGGGTCTCCCGGCTGGATCCCTGTGGATTTTCTCACTCCCATGGAAAATGTGTCCTGGTTTTTGAGATACGCTGCTGAGGTCCCTCCTGGCTGGGGGGTGGGGGTGGGGGAGAGAGGTGGCAGCAAAGCATGATGGGCTAGAGCATGGCTGGCAGCCATGGGGGGTTCCCAGGCACTGCTACCAGAGGGGCAGACCCAGGAGGGCCCGCAGTCCCCAAGCCCAGGCTATGACAGCAGCTGGGGAGGGGCCGGCACCTGGGCCCTGCCTCCGCATCACCTGGCAAAGCTGTTGGGGCTCCTCCTCCCTTTGTGAGCCTCCCTGTTAGGAGGCTTACGCCCACCCGCAAGGGTGCTTTTGGTTTCCAGATGAGCCCAGTTTCATCTGGATGCCAGGTGAGGAATGGGGCCGAGGGTGGGAAGCAACAGATACTTTAATTAATGGCCGCAGGCCTGCCAGTTTCCCCCCAGACCTGCCGTTTCACTGGGTCTAATGGATCAGTGGTCAGAGGGGGGCTTTGCAGGTGTCTGGTTTGGGGCTCCCTTCCCTATTCCTGAATATTCCTAGGGCTCCGGGTCCGGTTATGATTGTCTGCCAGGGGCCACAGACATCAGCCGTGTTGCAGAAGCTGCAGAAAAGATGGGTTCGTCCAGGGCCTTGGGTGGCTGGAGGAAGGGCCATGGCCCGGGGCAGTGGACTCCCTTTCTCAGAAGGTGAGGGACCCTCTGAGGAGACAGTGAAGGTCCTGGTTGTGAGGGAGGCGAGAGGAAGGAGGGCAGAGGACGAGGTCCATGATGACAGCTCGGTGCCCTGACTGGAAGGCAGAACAGAGCCCCCCCCAGATGGAGCGGGCACTTTGGGCATCTCAGCTGCTACTGCCAGGAAGGCTCTGCTGTGGGGCACTGGCTCCATGCCCTCCCCACACCCCCAAAGCCGTGGGGAAGAGACTCGAAGGAGAGATCTCCAGGACTCGGGAGGCCCGGCCCTCGTCCAGTCAGTCTTTTAGAAGGAGCCGGGAGCTAGCTCCCCGTGTGAGGGGGACACTTTGGAAGTGGGTACATGCCCAGGGAAGGCTCTGGGCCAAGTGAGCCCTGGCTTTGTCCCCTCAAAAGGCTGAGACTGGAGGTAACTCCCCAGGGTCTATGAGGCTCTGAGGGGTATCAGAGGGGTCATAGAGCACGGAAATGACCTTTGGTCCCAATTTGTTTCCAACGCCCTCCCTTCCTTTGCTTCAGTGCCTTGAAGGATGGCCATTCCAGGGTCCCCCCTTTTTGCCCCCCCTTCCCAGGAGAAGGAAACATTTGTGCTGATGGTGACATTTCCCAGGGCAGACCAGAGGAAGGCGGGAACTGGGACTGGCAGGCAGCCAGAAGCCCCTTCGACAGAGATATAATGACTAAGAATGACCTCTAGCCCAGGCAGCGAGCAAAGTGGCCATTCAGGACAGCACCAACCCAGCCCTGCAAATAAACAGCGCTGTGGTGGCGAGGGACGGTGTGTAAGCCATCCCTGTAGGAAACGGGGAGGCCCATGGGCCCCTGGGACCCACATTTTCCCTCAGTAATCTCTCCAGGTTATATCTACACACACTGCATCCCATCTGCTTGCGTCTCAGTATTCCGATCAACGTTATTAATATTGATGGTGAAAACAGGGGCGCCCACGTGCACACACACACTCTCTCTCTTTTTTAATGAACTAAAGCAAACCTTATGTGCTGCTCCGGGATGAGAGGGAGGTCCCGCCCATAACCAGGAGCTGCCAGACAAGATGCATTGTCCTCCAAGGTTCTCCAGGGCCAGCTCCCCAAGGCGTCAGCCCCTGCACAACCGCAGGGGCTGTATAACGGCTGTGCTTGGAAAGCCATGGGCCGCAGACTCATCTTTCCACTTCCTTCTGCTTTGGGGACACTAGTGCATAAGAGTCAGGTACTTGGAGGGTGGAAGGAGCTCTTAACTCTGCTTTCTGTTGAAAGGGTGCAAAGACTTTATGGGTAGAATTGGGGTTGTGGCTTGTGTTGGCTTTGCCTTTTCATGTTTCTTCCCCACCTGTGACTTCGGTTTTCCTCTTCTTAGCCTGCCTTTGCCCTCGCTCCCCTTCCCTCCTGCCACGGGTAGAGTGGTGTTGGGAAGAAATAGAGACAAGAGAAAGCAAACTACCCCCTGCGCACTTTCACTATGTTGCTGGAGAGGCCTGAATTAGATACTAGAGGAAAAGACACACGGCTAGGTGACAGGCGAGAGCATGAACATTTAGAACAGAACCACAGCACTACAGGTGGGGAGGGAGGCAGAGTGCTGGCTTACGGATGTACCTGCTCCATGGGGCATTGGGGAAAACACAGAAGTCACACTTTGGCAATAAATGGTCAGGTTCTTGGGGAGTATTTGTGCCTCTGGCCCAGAATGGCAGGGTGTCCAAACCTAGTTGCTCACCATTCCACTGCCATTGTGCCCACTCTGGGCATTTTTCCTCTGGAGGAAACACATGTCTTGCTGGCCATGAGGGATTGCTGGGCAGGCTGGTACTGGATAAAACACTTGGCAGGGCACAGAGCAGGTGCAGGGCAATGCTCTGGGTCCCACAGGGGCTGGGGGGCTAAGCCATGTCCTGATCCAACCTTCAAATCACTTTTCAGCCCTAAGATTACACTCTAAAGCATCCTGGTCATACACACATGTCAGATGGCGTGACATCAGGGGAGGTGTGTGTGTCCCTAGGTCTCTGTTTAGGGTCATGTTGGTCAGCAGATGAGCAGGCTAGAGCATCCGGTCGTTCCCACCCTCTGGGGTCGGGGAGAAGAACACAGTTGACCTTCGCCCAGTTGCTTTTATGTTTTCCCAAGTGCTGGCTGCCTGCAAATGGGGCATGTCCTTAGGATGAATGTTTGATGATGAAGGCACCTGGGTTGACATGTGTCCCCAGCCAGGCGCCTCAGCCTGTGCCTCTAACTGCTGCTTTTGGACTCCGGCGCGGCGGGCCAGCCGGGTGTGGTTGGCAGGACCTGATCAGAGGTGGAAAGGGAGCCACACAGTGGTCTTGTCCAGTCCCCACTAGAGAAGCAGAGGCCGGGAGGGGTGGGGCGGGGCCTCCTGCATGGACTGAGTGAGCCCCCACGGAGACCCCAGCCAGGCTGTCGGCTGTGCAGGGCACTGCGGGGGTGTGTGGGGGAGGAAGCCCCGTGTCAGAGGTGGTTCCAGGACCTCCTGTGCCCACCTTTGGCCCAGTGCTAGTCAGATCTTCGCCTCAGGCTTCACTGGACTCCCCATTGTATTGTGGCGTCAAGAGCAAACCATTTGTTTCATCGCCCAGCTTTTCTCTGTGGTCGAGTCAGAATGTGAGGGTCTGGGGAGGGATTTGTCTGGCTGTCTTGTCCCAACTGGTGAATACACCCTGCTTGCCTCGCAGCCTCAGCAGCGGCCCAGGGCTGCTTTGGGCTTCAGTTTGAAAAGGGACTTCTAGAAACGTTCCAATGATCTCTGAGTGCCCTACGTCCATCTATATCCCTAGATCCACAGAGAGGATGCAAAGTCAGGGTCACATCTTCCTGGTGGGGGCACAAGAGACGGAAGCCATTTCACCAGTACACTGCCATCATCCCCAAGTTCTTGTCTCTTCACTCTGCCCC
Organism: Craseonycteris thonglongyai; assembly: GCA_004027555.1. Lineage (NCBI taxonomy): Eukaryota > Metazoa > Chordata > Mammalia > Chiroptera > Craseonycteridae > Craseonycteris > Craseonycteris thonglongyai. The sequence goes on along the minus strand of PVKE010007403.1, from coordinate 35,537 downwards.
AACTCTTTCTGAAACGCCGAGTCCTAGGAGAATGGCCCAGTGACAGCCGTGCCTGCTGATGACGGCCTCTGCTGCTCCCTTGGGCTCCCTCGCGCTGGGCCTTGGGCTCCCTCGCATGGTCTCGCACTGACTGGATGACTTAGAGTTTTGCCTTGAGCTGCTCCGGCCCCTCAGTGTCCAGACCGAGGCAGACACAGCTTTCTCGAGGTCAGCGAGAAGGCCTCAGACTTGGGAAGCTGTGTGTAGTGCTCAGAAGAAGGAATGTCCATGGCTTCCCTGAAAAGCAACCACTACAGCCACAGAGAAGCAAACAAGGCCCCGCCCCCACCCCAACTCTCGTGTGATGTGATTGTGGTCTCAGTTGGTAGGTGTGTGCCACTCGGCTTCTGTCTCCGAGGGATGCCCCCTTCTCCGCTGTGTCCGGACCCCACTCTTGTGCGGCTCCTGCTGTGTACAGTGCTGTGATGTCTCTGTCCGGAGGGTCGTGTCGAGACCCCTCAGTGTTTCGGTCTTGGAGGTGAGGTCGTACCCCATCTCCCACTGTCCTAAGAGGACACGCGGGTTCCGTGACTTCCCAGCGGGCTGGTGCACCGTGAAGGTCTCCGGGAAGGTCTCCAGGTTGGAAACCACCGCGTCTGGATTTGGACTTGGTGACAAGGACTTGCGCAGAGGCGGAGCCCATTGCCTCCTCCCGCGGGCCGGCTGGAGGGCAGCCCGGGACCCAGGCTCCCTCCTCTCTCTGTGCTCCTGCCCTGCAGGCATCGGGGGAGGGGGCCGGCAGAGGTCAAGACCTGTAGCCCGCTTGAGGTGGGAATTGAGCAGCCTGTATCTTTGGACACCTGGACGTCCCAGCCCCTCTGTGGGTCCCTTGCACGATCACGAAGACAGTCATAGGCCCGCCCCTTTGCTGTGGTTAGTGTTTTGTTCTGTGGTTCATTCGCAGTGTTGATAACCAATGTAGGGAATCTTTTTGTCTGAACTTTAGAGAATGTGTAAACAAATAAAAGGCTTTAAAACTCTTGGAAACTTTTGTTTTCTCCCCATTAAAAAAAACATCAATTGCTAATATGTAGACCCTGTGGAAATAGAGCCTTTTGGGGGCTGGGGGTGGACAGTGAGACAGTGAATGCACACGTGTGTTTGTGTGTGAACACATGGGTGTGTGTGTGTCAGGCTGCAGAGAAAGGCTGGTGCTTACATGTTTGCAAGGAGACTCCAGGAGCACACATTCCAGGCCTGCTGGTTCTGGGGATGGAATGCTGAGCCCGCCATACACAGACCAGGGAGCCGTGGTCGCGGCCGCTTTTGTGGGTATCGTGGGCAGCTCAGCCAAGAGCTTCCTGCGAGGAGACCCCTGTGGGGAGGTGGCAGGGCATACTGAAGAGAACCCCCCGGAACTTCTGGGGAATGGGAGGCCGATGATTCAGAGCTGACGCAGCTGAGGCGGGGAAATGTGCTGGGGGAGAGACCTCAGGCCCGTGTGGAACGCAGCGGAGTCATTGCTCCTTCCCTCTTGGTCAGAAAGCACCTTCTGTAAGACAGTGAGATGGTGCCCTGGGCAGGTAAGGAGCAGGAGGCTTCACAGAGGACACATCTGCCCTGAGAGTCCCCAAGCCTGCTTAGCAATCTCCTTAAAGGGACAGTCCCCTGGTGCGGGACACCGGGCCATGCAGGCATTGGTTTCCCAAGGCTGCAAGCTAGCAGTCAGTCTTCCCAGAACAAACTTGAGATAAGTAAACATAGTTTCTCCTACGTGCTAGGCACTGAAGATGGAGCAGAGAAGACTAAGCTCCACCCCTCATGGGGCTTACTAACCGGGCAGATAATCGCACAACATGGTGGACGAGGTCAAGGGGAAATTTGGGGAGCTGGAACCAGAGTGGGGACTTCCGGTCTCAGTTAGTCAGTGTGCTTTCAGTTGGAACTGACTTGTGCCTTTCAGTAGGACACAGGTGGGCACAGCCATGGGGGAATCCCAGGTCCCTTTTGGTCCCTCTGCTGAGTAAGCACTTCCCTACTCATGGATAGTCATTGCATGCCACCAGCCTTTCTTTTCTGAGCATCATGGGGGCATGGGGGTGATTTCTAGCAGAGGCACCACTGATTGTTGCTGCAGACATGGGCTGTCGAGCAGGTTGTTGAGCCACCTCTATGGAGGGAGTGCCGGCCCCACCCAAGGGCCAGAGCAGAGTCCTGACCTTCACCCACGGGGTCGCAGGTAGGGGCTGGGCTGGCAACACGGAGCTGCTCATTCCAGCAACGGTGGGGACTTAGGCTCATGACAAAGTCCAGGCAGGGACCGATAGCACAGACACCCACGCAGAGGCTTCTCATCTGAGAGCTGTGAGGCTCTGCTTTGACCCCAGGGAACCCAGCTTTTTACTTCCGTTTCCCCCAGGGTGGGGGAGACAAGAGATGTGCACAGGGCGGCGGGGCCTGGGAAGGTGACGATGCTCTGGGGAGTAGATGCGGGAGAGGAGGGGGCAGTGGAGGAACCCAAATTACGTTTAAGCAAACTCAGGGTAGAACAGATTTCCTTTGTTCTTGGAGAGAGAAAAAAGCGAGGAATGGAGGTGGGTTGGGTTGGGGGAGTGTCTAAGAAGAGGGGATCAATGAGCTAACACCCCATGTTAGAGGGAACCTAAGGGAGTGGCATTATGGCAAAGGTACAATGTGGTTCCCTCTTCTTGGGGGAGCAGAAAGGACATGGAAGGAAGATTTCTGATCTCCAACCTTCAACTCCAACCACTGACCAGTACAGCTCTAATTTTATCTTTCTTATTGAGCTGGTTTTGCTGCTTAAAAACAAAACAAAACAATTCAAAACCATTTGGGGGGCCACATAGTGGGAGGGGCTCAAGGGGTGTCCCCTGAGGCTGTGGAAGGCCGTCGATGATGGGAGGCCAGCATAGGCCTGAGACCCTCCGCCAGGTACAAGTGGACATGATTTCTGCTCCCCGCTTTCCCGGAAGGGGGACTGACCTCCTGTCAGTCTTCCTTGGGCTTCTCTTAAGCTGAGGAGTGCCTGTGTGATGACCTGGAGGTTTCACTTTCTCCTCTCTTGGGGGGTCCCTGCAGCATGCAGGGCTCACTGCCCGCCCTCCCCCACCCTGCCACCTCCTCTCCCACACCCTGGCCTACCATGGAGCTCTGCTATCACCTCCCACGTCATCGACCTCAGCCCATCAGTGCATTAGCAGGGACCGAACAACAGTGCGTCCCCCAGGCCGGTGGGTTGAGAATGTTGGGGCTAAACTTGAGGTCATTAGCATCGTTAATGCTCATGCTGTGACCTTACAGCTGTGAGCCTCATTACAGCCTTCTCCAGGGGGAGGGCAGCCGAGATTCAGGTGTCCGCTCTGCGCCTCGCGCGAGCGCCCTCCTGCCTCCTCCGAGCCTCTGTTCAGAGGCCTGGTTCCTCTCCATCCCTCCCCCTGCCTCTGTCTGCGGACACGTGGGCCTGGCAGCCTCTCTCAGCCGGGACTCACCCCTTCTTCTGCCCTCCCCTGCGCAGGAGGCTCCGGCTTCTGCTCTCTCCTTCCACTCAGAGAGAAACGTGTTCCACCGAGACAGGGGAGTGGTGGCTGCTGGTCCACCAGGCCCCAACCCAACTTTGAAAGAAAGGGCTCTCACCTGGCCAGGGAACCCCACACTTGCCCCCCAAAGGCTTTTTATCCAGGGCTGTTCTGGCACAGCCCCGCAGAGAAAGCGCAAGGGCGGGCGACCCCATTCGCAGCGCCACCCCTGGCTGGGTTTCCCAGGCTGGACGGGCATCTGCTGCTCGGCCCCTCCTCGGGAAGAAACCCAAGTCCCTCTGGTTTTAATTTCTGGGATTCCTGATTCCTGGGGGGAATCGGAGGACAGACTGTTTGCCAAACAGAGAAATATGAACCGCTCTTCAGCCCCCTTGAAACCGTGAGGAAAATAATGCCGGTGCCTCTAGGGACTCCACAGAGGCTTAACCCCAAACAGAGGAAAACACAATTCCAGAGGGCATCCCAGGGGCTGGGGGCCGAGGACCCTTGGCCATCTCCTTTCTGCTCTCCTCGCACCTCTGGATCCTCTGTGCCCACGAAGGTGCTCAGAGGATCTTTGAAGCCTTTTTTTGATAAACGCGCTTGACCATCTGCTATGGGCTGTAGACTTGGAAGACATAGAGCTTCGTGTCCCCGTTGGAAGTCCCCAAAGTAAACTACGGGCCTACTGAAGGCACTAGGGTGCACCTAAGTAACTTTCATTTGGGGTGGAATGACAACGTATGGCCCCAAGTCCACGCAGGTGGGAGGACAGATTCCGAAGGGCGAGGCGCATTGGAGCAGAGCCTTGAATGATATGTGGGACTTTGATAGCAGTGATTTGGGTTTGGGGGCGGAGGGACTTTCCTAGCGGAGAGCACAATGTGAGCCATGTCCCTCCTTTATTCCAGGGACATGAGGCTGGGCTAGGACTCCTGTCTTGGGGGCTGGGACCTAGGCTGCATTCCAGATCTGGGGCAAACTTTTCCAGGGAGCCATAGTGCCCATCATGACTTCATTGAGGGCCTTCTTCTGAAGCTTAGAGCTGGTGGCAGAGGTTCTCAGAGTCTTTAACCTGTGAGAGATGAGCCTGAGTTCGGCTAGCAATGCTCCTGCCATTTTGTTTGATGTATACCATTGGACCCTGTAACCTTTACTCCCTCTCCCCACCCTTTATGTGTCCTCTGGGGGAACGCTAGCTCCTTTAAGCTAGTCTCAGTTCTTGAAACCCTAGGCTGAATCCTGCTTAGGTGGTTTCTTAGAATCCTCATTTCCCAGAACGACTCAGAGCTTCTCCAGCCTTCCACACTGTCTTCTGTCCATGTGTCTGCATTGTGTTCTGTCTAGACTACCGCAGTCTTGCTCCCAGATTCTCTCCACCTATGGGCACCTTTAAAGCTCAGCTCAGCCCTCTCTCCTCATGGCGCCTTGTCTGACTTGTCCATGAAGTGGCCACTCCTCCCCTCACCGTGTTTGGTGCATCCCTCTCTTACTGCACCTGACGTTCCCCGCCCCATGTGTCAGTTTTCTTGCTGGCCTTTCTCATCAGACTGAGCCCTTTGAGTGCACACACTGTGTCTTGTTCACTATTGAATCCCAAGTGCTTTGGTGCATATTCACTGGATGTCTGAATGGATGGTTACCTGAATGAGGGACTGAATGAATGGGCAAATCAGAAGGAATAAAGGGAGCTGGGGCATGGAGCATGGTTTGCCTCACAGACACAGGCCTTCTTCCCCTTGGGGCAAGGCTCTGGCAAAGTCAGAAGCGGATCTCCTGCCATGGGCCCTGGCTCCTGTGGAGGGCAGGCAGCTCTGTTGGGTGGGAAGGACTGTTGGCTGAGCCTTTACCCATCTCTCTCTACTGGGTTACTACGGCCCACTTAAAACCCGAATCCTGGATGGCCCACTGCATTATTAACACAATCTACATTAAGTGGGCCGCACTGTGTGTTCCTCTTAAAGGAAATCCACCCTGCACTTAAAGAAATAATAAATTATCAAAGTGATCTCCATGCTTCTCTGGAACCAAAAGACTAGCTTTCTCCTTAAAGAGTTCACAAAGGACCCTACAAATTCCATTCTTAGATGTGGTAGTCCCTAAGCAGACAACCACAGGCTGAAGCCATTGATAAGGAGCAGTAAATGTACAGGGTTTAAATTTGCTGGCTTATAACTACTCTTGGATTTTAAAGGACAAGGTGAGAATCAAGGCCCATGATGCTCCAACTAGATCTAACTTTGAAGGAGGGTGGAAAGCGGTTTCTGGGGTGACCTTTTAGTTGTGCTTTCCTTGTGTCACAAAATCATTAGCTTTCCTCTAGTTGTGCCATTTTAAAAATATACACTGCACTCCTGTATGCTTTTAATTATGCCTTAAGGCCAAAATTATCCCCCCTGAGAATGCAGATCCCATTATGTAATGGAAGTCAGTAAGAAAATACATTTCAACTACAAAAGCCACTGGACGCTAACTCTTGGGCACCCATTTGCGGGCTGGAGGGAGGCACCTGCCTCAGCACACACTGTGGGACTGGCGGGGGCTGTGGGGCCCGAGCACGCTTGGAGCAAAGGCTAGCGCTGCCACTCACAGTGGCTGTTGGTGAGCACATGGCTTGACCTCTGGGAGCCTCAGTTGCCTCATCTATAAAATGGGGGTAATGACACCCAGTTGGTAGAGTTGATGTGAGATGAAAGACAATCACACATGTCTAGGGTCTGGACCATGTGGTCTGCCTTCTTGCTCCTACTGCTCTCTCTCCCACCCTCTGATGACAAGATGTGGTAAAAGCTCGATTCTAGGAGAACAGGTGAGAAAGATCCTGTCCTCAGGACATACGTTCCCATAAGAAGCTTAGTTGGCACCATAGGGCTGAGGAGTCAGAGAGAACTGGCTTTACCTCTTGTTTATCTCTAATGGAGATGATTACCTCTACCTTATACCTTATGTTTGTGGAAAGATGAAATAAAACAGCTCAGCTAAAACTCGTGGCCCTATACCAGGCATAGGATAGGCACCCACTAAATAGTCGGATGGTCTCATATGGTCCAGTTTACCTATGGAAATGAGAGGAACCTGGCACAGGCCACAAGAGCTGTCAGATAATGTGTCATGAGAGTTCAGGGAGGGGAGAGTACTTCCAACTAGAGAGAAAGCTAGGAAGGCTTCAGAGAGGAGGTGGCATTTAAGCTAATTTGGACAACAGATAATGGGAGGAGGTAGGAATAGAGAGAGATTTGGCTGAGCCCATGTGTGGAGACAAGAGAATGTGGCTGGGATTCCAGGCTGGCCATTGCATGCAGGAGTCTGAGGAGATGAGACCTGAGGCTGGGGTCTGGCCTGGACAGCCTTCAGTGAAGGAAAAGTTAGAAGCTTCCATTGAGGAGCTGCTACTGGTTCCTGAGTAAGGGGCTGTGAACTGTGCTGAGCAGGTGGATCGGAGGACAGGTGAGCGATGCTGCTGATGACTGCAGGCCAGACTTCCTGGGCCAAGGCCTGATGCCAACGGTGTGTGGTGGGTGGGCTGCGGGCCACAGCCCGCAGGCCAGGGCTTGGGGGTTAAGAAGGAGGGGCCAGAGGCTGCAGCCCCTTTGCTCGCTACTTGTCCGCTGAGGGAACCACTCCTCCTCTGCCTTTTCTCTCCTCCCTTTCTCTTCACCTCTTTTATTAGCTGAGGAGCTGGGGGTGGAGCAAAAGATGAGGGAGTGTGTGTGTGTGTGTGTGTGTGTGTGTGTGTGCGCGCGCGCGTGTGTGCAGGGAGCAGAGCCCTTGCCAGTGGTGGGGAGGTTGGGTGCTACAATGGGTTGTGTGGGTGGCCACTTGGCTGGGCCTCCAGCTCCTGTGACTCCTTTGGGGTCTTCCGCCCGGGGCAAGAGCAGGTGCAGCTGGTGTGACACGGAGGAGCTGGGCCCGGGGTCCTAAGCTCAGGACCCGAGCCCAGTCAAGCCCCCTAGACAGTGCTTCTCTCGTCCACGGACGGGCTTCCCACTTATTTGTAAAATTGTGTGTATCTGTCTGCCTGGCTTGCTTCAGGTTCTCAAAGGGGTCTGTGATAACCCCAAAGCTTCAACACCCCTTATCAATGTAACCCCTTCATTTTGGGGGTGAGGACACTGAGGCCTAGAGAGGAAGAGTGACTCACTGGGTCCCACAATGAGTTAACTGCCATCCAGGGCAAACTAGAAGAAAAGCATGTGTGTCCGGAGCGCAGGGCTGCTGGGAGCTGGAACAGGAGCCGTAACAGAGGCGACAGGGAGGGCGTGGGGAAGAAAGGAAAGCCCAGAACTGCCCAGGGATTCACCATCTGTGTGTTTAGTAGGGGCAGCTCCTGCCTCCAGGATACCTGATCCTCCTCCCCAGGTATTGTTCAACCACTTTCCCAGGAATGGACCGGGCTGGGCTGGTCACTGGAGGTGGGCAGAGTGGGGAGGGGGAGAGAGAGAGAAAGCAGTAACAAGTAGAGAAAGGGAGAGAGAGAGAGAGAGAGAGGAAGGAAGGAAGGAAGGAAGGAAGGAAGGAAGGAAGGAAGGAAGGACGCGTACAGATGGCAGTGAACCGGGGGGCACATAAGGTGGGCAAGCCCTCACTCCAGCTCAGGAACGTCCTCCAAGGCCTGGCTCAGGCTCTGGGGGAGGCAGTGTCCCGAATCGGAACTCGGCTGAATGTGCGGTAGCCCACAGGGCCGGCCGGCGGGTCTTGGGATTTGCCGTGACCATTCTTCTTAGCCCTCCTCAGCCTCACTGTCTCTTCCACCCCCATCCTCCCCAGGCGGCCACTGAAGGCGTGGACATTACAGGGTCTGGCAGCAGGAAGGGACTTCAGGGACCCGTGAGCCCAGTGGTTTTCTCAAGGTGCTCTGATGGGCCTCTGGGGCTGCATAAGAGGAACAGCAGGCGGGGGAGGGGCTGCAGGGAGCTCCCTCCAGTGCTGTGACCACCAGGGCCGCGCCACTGTCCCTGATGAGCAGGCCACCGAGGATGTTGTGCGGGAAGGAGCTACTTGGCTGAACACATGAACTTTAAGCTCCCTGCCGGCCGGCCCTGCATTCATAGCAGGGAAGCCACAGCTGAGCCGCACTCAGGTGACAGGGGATCCTGGGCTGAGCTGGGGGGGTCTCAGGTGAGGCCTCCCCACTCCCACAGGCCAAGCGTCTGGCCTCGCGGAGAAGGCTTGTCGGGGTCATACAGGAGGCCAGGGGTAGGAAGACGTGGGAACCCCCGAAAGGGTGGCGGCTTTCCTGCAGGCACGGGCCCCCTGCTAGAGTCCTGGGTCGTGGGGTGGGCCTTCTGCTCCTGCCCAGCACAGAAACTGCCCCAGGGTGGGGGTGAGGGACAGAGGAGGCAGGGAGGCCCCAGTTTTATACTCTGGAGGTTTAAGTGTTTTGCCTCCCCAACCCAGGAGTGCTGGAATGACTGTGTCCTTGACAGCTTGCGGGGAAGCGCTAGCAAGCACGCCTCCCTCTTTCTTCCAAGGCTGAGTAGACAGATGAAAGCTGGCCCCCAGCCGCTGAGCTGGGCGCTCCAAGCAGAGGTGGCTTTTGGACAGCTGTGAAGGCCTCATTTGCATATATGCAAATGAATGCCTGGCTCCTCTCTTTCTCAGCATCATCCAGGCAGACCCAGGTGCTGTTGGAAGAGTCCCAGAACCTGCATCAAAATTCGCCTCTTAAATAGGTTTTTTGGTCTCCCAATGTGAAATTTCCTTTGAATTCTTTCCAAGACCCTGGGACCCTTCCCAGTCCTCAACTTTATCCCCTGCCAGTCCCGCTAGCTTCCCCAACACTGGGAATTAAAGCTGGAGAAACAGATTTGGAGGCCGCCAGGGGCAGTGAGCACAGTTCGACCTGGGAAGCGAGGAAATCCTACATACTGGTCCCAGCTCTGCCACTGATTCAGGGTTACCTGGAGCGAGCCACCTAACTAACCTCTGTGCCCACATGCCCCGGATGGGTAAATAAGAGAGGCGCTAAAAGTCCCTTCCAGCTCCAACAGTCTGCAAATGTTTGTGAACCTCTGTGCATTAAGAACCTCTGGTTGTGGGGAAGCTGGGATGGCTCAGTGGGTTAAGCGCTCGCTTTGCAGCCCTGGGGACCGAGGATCGAACCCCAGCCCCGGGCTGTGTGGACCCATATGCTGAACTGGGGTGTGCTTCCTGAACACGGTGAGGCCTCCAGTTCAGTTCAAAAAAATAAAAAAATAAAAAATAAGAACCTCTGGTTGTAAGCAAAGACACCCACTCAAGGCCACTAGATTGAATCAAGGACATATCAGGAGGACACGAGGGTATTTTAAGAACACTTGTTTGGCAGTGGGTGTGTTCAGAAGGGAAAGGGAAGGAGGGTGCTGGGAGAGCTGTCAGCCTCCATCTCCTTTCTGGGCAACTGCCTTTACTCACTCCTTCTCAAGACTGATTCTCCTCTGCTTCTCAGTGTACATGGTGAAAAAAGTGAATAGCGGTATCCCACAATACCCAGTCCAGGGACAATGACCCATAGAGACAGCCAATTATCTATCAGGGGTCTGAGTTTAGATTCCTGGGGGAGAGCATCTATTGGTTTGGCTTGAATCAGGTGACCACCCTGGCCCAATCAGCCATGGCCAGGAGGTCAGGGACACAGGGGAGAAACATGGCTGTCTGAGGCCCACAGCCTGACTTTGGAAGAAGGTTTCCCAGTCCTAGGCAGACACCCAAGGAGTCCACTGTATTCTACCAAGTGTACGGTGCTACAAATTATAGTGAGAGCGACTGAGCTTTTACAATGAGACAGACACTGGGCTGGGCATATTTCAGGTAAGATTCAATAAACCAACGAAGTGGCGCCATTAGTGTTGCATTTAATCCTCATAACTCTCCTTTGAGATGGGTTTCATTATTCTGTCCATGGGGAACCGAAGGATTGGGGAGGTTGAGTAACTTGCCTAAGGTCAGCAGAGCTGGGATTCTCATTGGAGATTTTCTGCACATCAGGGTTATCTTCTCCAGAATAATCATATCTATGCAATACAAATCTGGTGAAAATAAATGTGATATAAGGTGTGACAAGTGCTTAGTGGTATGCGTGGCAGGTAGTCACCACTAGTTTATGATGAAATGGCCCTGTGGCCTATGCCTGAAGCCCTGTAGAAACGGAGGATTCAGTAGCTTCAATAGCAGTCATTCTGTAAGTACCTCCTGGCAGCCCTGACTATTAACATGCCCTGTGTTTCCTGAGGTTTGGACTGGACTGGAATTGAGCTCTCAGGAACTTCTATCTACTGGCCCCAACTCTCCCTGTTAGCGGCCACAGTAGGCAGAATCACATCACTTCAAAGATGTCGCATTTAAAAAAAAAGATGTATTGTTTTGGGAGAAGGTGAGAGAGACAGAGAGAAGAGGTGAGGGCCCAGAGCAGTCTCCATAGTTGTACATTATTATTTGTGACATAGTTTCATTCCACACAGGTGGATGAGGGGCTATGCGGGGCAGGACCTGAACTGGGTGACTCCCGCGTGGGAGGTAAGAACTTTTGGCACCATCCTGGAGGTTACCAGTTGCGCTGTAGTTCAGCATATGGGTTTGCATGGGCTGGGGCCAGGATTTGATATCTGGACCTTACAGTGGCAAGGCAAGCACTCAACCTGCTGAGCTATCCCCGCATCCCCAAAGATGTCCCTATTCTAATTCTCAGACTACAGTATGTTACATCACAGAGGAGACTTAAGGTTGCAGATGGAATTACTGTTTCTAATCAGATGACCTTATGATAGGAAAATGAATCTGGATTATACAGATGGATCTATCACAGGGTCTTTAAAAGATGGAAGAAACTGACAAAAGAATCAGCTTCAGAGTGCTGGGATGTGAGAATGTGAGGAAAACCTGACCAGCCATCACTGGCTTTGAAATGAAGGAAGGGGCCACAAGCCAAGGAGTGCAGGGGCCTCTAGAAACTACCAAAGACAAGGAAGTAGATTTTCCCCGAGGGCCTTCAGCAAGGAATGCAGCCCTGTTGACACCTTGATTTTAGGATTTTTGAGCCTCAAAACCAAAAGGTAATAAATGTGTGTTGTTTGAAGGGACTATGTTTGCTTTGGTAGCAACAGAGACGGAAAACAGAAGTGTTTCAAGCAAGGCCGATCCTTGAACCCAGGATTGAGTTCTGAGTGTTTTCTCCTGAGGCTGTATACAGTAACCCTGGCTCCTTCAAGGGCTACTCAAATGAATGCTTTACAAAGGTCAGAGCAGATCAGAACCGAGGGGAGATCATGAAGTTTGGCCATTATTGGTTCACTGGGTGACTTTCTATAAAGCTAAGCAACCTTTGGAGCACAGAATGGAAGGAGTCTAGACTGTAAGGGTTGGCATTTGTATGATGACAGTGATGATGGGGAAGAGTAAAGGCACGTATAATTGATCACTCCTCAGCCTCTCCCAACACCCTGCTAAATATCAGCGTAACCTTTAAAGAAGACAGAGGCCATCAATTAAGTAAACAGATGCCTTGATGGAAAATAGAAGTGTAAATACAGGCACCATCTCATAACTTACTGATGGTGAACCAGCCTGATTCACTTGGTGGACTACTCTCCATCTACACTAAAGAAAAACAAGAAAATCCATCACAATGGTGTAAGGACCTTCATGAGACCTGCTAAATCCAAAATGGATGACAGAAAAAGCTTCGATATCTTCTTCCTGGGGCTAACATTTTTTTGTTTTAAAACAAGAGGTTGCATATGCATCTGTCTAGAATTATTTAGCCAATGGTTTTAGAGCCGCGGGGAGATGAATTAGATGATCTTTGGATAGTTCCTGCCATCTTTGAATTTTAGGACCCAAAGGTTTTAATTGTGTCTATACACTCACACTCGTAATTAAACTATATATACAAGTTGCTTAGTACAGATAGAAAACTACATTGAACAACAGTTTCAGTGACCTGATGATGTGTATGACGTATTCAGCAAAAGTGGGCCAAGGATTAATATTGCTAAAGTCAGTGTGGTCATTTTGGGCACACAGGGGGTAATCTTTCATAAGGGTTCACCACTCTTCCGTATCTTAGTTCATCTATAATGACCTGGCAGAGAGAGATGGTTATTAGAAAAGAAAATGCACTTAGAGTCCCCCCATGAATCATTTATGGAAGACACTATGCTTAGCAAAGACTATGAAAATATGGCTGTAAAGGGCATCTCAGTCTCTATTTCTAGATGCTTCTCAAGCTTGACTATTGACCACAGAAATGGGCCTAGACACACTGGAAGGATTTAAGCCTTTAGGGTGGAAGGGAGAGTGTGTGGGCAGAGGCTGAGCACAAGGGGGCAGCCTTCAGGAGCAACCACGTGGTGGTACCCATACTGAAAGGGGTCCCTCGCCTTACTTTTCTTCATATTCCCACTACAGGCCAGAGGAGGAGGCGATCCACAGAAGAGGCAATTAATTCAACAGAGCTGAGGTTTGGGCAATTAATTTTTAAATACGCAAGCAGTTCAGAAGAGAGAGGAAGTGGTTTCCTCGTAGCACAGCCGGTGAAAAATGGTGTGATGATATCAAGGCTTTTGGGTAACCAGCAAAAAGTTTTTTAATCCCCACTCTGCCCACACTCTGAGCATTAGACCCATGATAGCTTAATGATAGGGGACTCAGGAGCCCCAAGAAGGAGGGGCTTGGCGCTCTCTGGGTCAGCTATAAATAGAACTTGTTAAGATCTTTCTAGACGGCTGGAGAAGCAATCAGCTAACTAAAGAACTGTGCAGGAGTTTGCCCAAGGGTACAGCTTGACCTAGGCTTTTTGTTTCTTTTACAGTCGATAGCTAAGGGGAAATGGGCTTCTTGCAGGTGCATTTGAGTCACTGCAGACCTCCTGCTCGAGAGGTGGTGTGGCGGAGGACAAAGGGGGCCCGGCTTGGGGGCAGGAGGACCCTGCTTTGACACTTCGCTCCACCATGCTTGAGTAGTTGGATCCTGGATAAGTCACAGTACCTGTTCTGGGTTCCTCTGTAAAGTAAGGGTCAAAATACTCACCTCACAAAATCCTACCCTGTTATGAGGGTTAATAGATGGGTAATAAACACACTATCTTTTGAGGCTTGTGAGGAGATAAACTACCGTCCCAAAGGAGTTAGGAGAATTTGGATCTGGTCCCATTTCCATCACTAACCCGTTCCTCTATTAAAGAACGAGGGGTGCATGCACTGAGTGCCCCCTACTCTCTGGGTTTTGAAGCTTCCAGGGCCCCTCTCCTGGAAGTTCTGATTTAGAAGTGGTGGTGTGACCCTAGAAATTTGTTTCTCATCCCTGGATGTTTGGGAAACACTGGATTCGATTACTGTCTTCTTAACATACTAGCTCATACAAGTTTTAGGGTGGATGCAAAACTACAGGCTTCCAACACCCCTAGCAATGAGGCCTAGAAAGTTGCATTTCTAACCAATGTATCAGGTGACTCATATGATCAGGTATGTTTCGCAAACCTGAATCGAAATGATCTTCAGTATCAAAGTCTATCATTGTTTCCACTCCAAGCTGATGTTCAGCTAAGTCGCACAGGTTTGGCTTGTATTGTGTGTCAAGATGGGAAACACTTCCGTCCAGTTGGTAAATCGCTGCCCCCCACCTCATTGGTTCCTCTCCCTGGACCCTCTCTCACCTCTGCAAAACCCAGCCACTATAGGGTTCACATCCCACACAGGGCTTCTCTGCCCAGCCCTTCTTCTGTGCCACACGACAGCTGTCAAATATTTCAGTATCTCCCCTGCCTCCCCTCACTGAAGCAGTCGTCAAGTCCCAGACTGCTCAGCTTTGTGGGGGAAGCAGAAACTGAGAGCAGCTCATGGATTTCCTCATTTCTTCCTGCTTTGATGTGGTCTTAGGAGGCAGCTCTTTTCTTGGTGGAGGTGGTGGGGCATTTCATGCTTTCCCAGAATGCCTGTGTTAGACTTGATTGCAAAGAGTGGTTCATTTCAATACAGCAGAAGATGGCTTACCAGAGTGATGTTCCTCCCACTGTCACAGCCTCTGAGATGTCCCCCTGACTGTGCACTACTCTCTGTCCAGCTCTGCCCAAATCCTGGGGACCAGAGTGTCAGCAAATCACCTGCTGCAATCCCAGCTGCCATGTCAACACACCGTCACACACGCTACCCCACTGCAAACAGTTGTGGGATGTTATTCTGGGTAAAACTGTTTTCACAAAATCCTCTTAGAACCATTAAAAAAATGTTTCTGCTGTAAAAATGCTTACATTCTTCCAAGGTATTTGTGGCAAAGATACATGGAATAAACAGTGGCAGGGTGGCAATCTAGCTTCAGAAGTTAAAAGAACAGACTCCAGAATCAGGCTGTTGGGTTTGAATTCTCCTTTATGGCTTCTTGTGACTTGGAGCAAATTGTTACTTAACCTTTCTAAGGCTTTGTTTCCTCATCTGTAACATTTGGGTAATGAGAAGACTGGAGTCATCTCACAGGGCTTTATGAGAACTACGTGAGATTTTGTAAGTGAAGCATGGAGAGCAGTGTCTGGCATATAGAAAGAACTCAATACTACATGTTTCCTGAAGGCAAACCTAAAAAAAAATAAAGAGCCAGATAGTAAATATTTCAGGCTTTATGAGCTATAGGTTCTCCATCACAACTACTCAACTTTGTCATTGTGGCGTGGAAGCAGCCACAGACAATATTGTAATTGAAGGGCGTGGCTGTGTTGTGATTAAACTTTATTTATGTACAATGACAGGTGGCATGCTGGATTTGATCCATGGGCCATATTTTCCTGACACTTGTTTTAAAGGAAGACAGGTATCTCATGGAAGACAGGACCAGTTAAATCACCAGGATACCTGGATCTTGGAATATACAAGGGGGACCAAAAAAATCGCTAGAATTATCTTCTGGAGAGCAGACCCCTTGTAATACAGGTCTTCCCCACTAGGTGAGTGTTGTTCTAGGAACCCATCTGCATCCACGGCCCAGCTGGCATTGCTGTGAGAGGCTGTGTTCAGCTTCAGTGAAGGTTTTTGGAGCCTCTTTCAATGCACTTGCCCATTTCATGATGGGTGATCTATGAACAATGTGCAGAACGACAATGCGCCTGCCCACACTGAGCTGACTGTTCAGCAGTTTTTGACCAAAAAAACGGCATGACCCTCATGCCCCACCCTCCCTAATCACCCGATCTCACCATGAGCAACTTGTTCTTTGGTCTCCCTGGCTGAAAAAAATTGCTCAAAGAAAAACGTCTTGCTGATGTGGAAGAGGTAAAACAAAAACAGCAAAAGCACTAAAAGGCACCAAAATCGACGAGTTCAAAAACTGTTTTGAGCAGTGGGGAAAGCGTCTTGATAGGTGCATTGCATCAAATGGAGAGTACTTGGAAGGTGAGTAGTTTCAACATGGAAGGATAGGTACACAATTTTTTATAATTCTGTGTTTTGTTTTGTTTGTTTTTTGGGGGGAGCATCCCCTCTCGTAGTTCAGGAGCTGGAAGGGTCTGCTGGGCCTTTAGGACGGGATAACTTAGTGTCCCCTCAGCATCAGGAATTCTTGCCCTTTTGCCCGTTTGGAGATTCAACTCCTGTTTCCACTTCTGCTGCTCCTGCCACTGCCAGTCAACCTGCTCACCCTCCATTGCCAGCATTTGTTCTTCATCTCATAGCCGCTTCTTTCTCTCGTGTCTGCATACTCGTGTATCTGTACAGTGGCTTCGCTGCACCCCTTTTGGCGTTTTTGCCCACACTCGCCCTCTGTTGGAGATAACCCAATTGTTCTGGTTAATACTCACCAGAGTCCCTGTTTTGGTGAAGATTTTATTCCAGATGGTTAATTTTGTGTCAATTTGACTGAGCCATGAGGGTGCCCAGATATTTGGCCAAAACATCCTGAGTGTGTCTGTGAAGGTGTTTTGGATGAGATTAGCATTTGAATGGGTAGACTGAGTAAAGCAGATTGCTCTCCCTAATGTGGTGGGTCTCATCTAATCAGTCAAAGACTCCAATAGAAGAAAATGGCTGAGGAGGTAAGGAACTTTCCCTGCCTAACTGCTTGAACTAGAGCATTGGTCTTTTTCTGCCCTTGGACTAGAACTTATACCATTGGCACTCCTGGGTCTCAGGCCGTTGGGCTCAGACTGGAACTATACCCCTGGCTCTCCTGGACCTCCACCTTTCCAACTGCAGATCTTGGGACTTAGCCTTTATGATCTTATGAACCAATTAATAATAAATCTATCTATATCTCTATAGCTATCTGTCTATCATCTATCAAGTATCTATCTATCTATCTATCTATCTATCTATCTATCTATCTATCTATCTATCTAGAATCTATCATTTGCCTCTATCTATCTATCTATTTATCATCTCTCTATCTAATCTATCTAATCTATCATCTATCTATCTACTATTGGTTCTTTTTCTCTGGAGAACCCTGACTAATACAAAATCTCTTCATAAGCTGGGAGCCTGTAGGTCAATTGGCACAGTGGTTGGGGATGAGGGTCAGGGGGTCTAGCATCTGCTTCCCTCAGCAGAGGGCTATGGGAAGGCATTGCGTAGAAGAAGCCTGGATTCTGGGGCTTGGCCTACCTAGCATACTGTCTTCCTTGCTTTTCGGACATCACTCAGAGCCATTAGCCAAGCATCCATAGTCCCTCACACTGCACTGCCCATTAGAGCCACTAACTAATGATAGAGAGAGGCAGCCTGCTATGGTGGAAGGGGGATGGGCTCTACAAACAGACCATGTCCAAGAGGAAGCCATTTCTATGAGTTCCAGTGTCTCCTCTGAAAAATGGGGATAATGGTATTATCTTGCATGGCAGTGGCCAGAATTAAAGGAGATGACCGTGTAAGTTACCGGCACATGTCAAGTGCTCAACAGAATATTAGTTTCCGCCCCCCCCCCGCACCCTGACTCATAATGCTGTCCATGGTCATTTCCCTTTGATGCTGCTGGTAGAGCTGGCAGGCCTTTCTGGCCTTCAGTTTGGGTCCTGTAGAATATCCAGGTGCTGAGACCAGTATCAACTGCTCGAATGGCCTTACACCTTCCTTTGTAGGCTTTTCCACATTTATGATGCTCCTTACTTTCTCTGGGATCTCCTCTCTGTCCCTTTGGATATCTCCACTAGCTTGCCTGCCGCTCTATATTAAAGGACTGGAACAGGGTTCGTCTTTGGGGAGGAAGTGTTCTTCAGTTCTGGGGACGCAGTGGAGTCTATGGCACAAGGGGTGATGTGGACTTTGAACAATCAAGACACCTGAGATATAGGTATAGAGCAATGCTATTTTTAGTTCCATCATTCTTTTCAAATGTGTCCCTGGAGGAAAGATCTTCCCTTCCCCTTGGATGAAAATTCATGCACTTTCATGATAGTTCTGTTCCCTCTTAGACAATAAAACACCCAGCAGTCACCTAAGTCACCACACACTGTCTCAATCCAGAAATGAGAACACTCAGGCCCATGCAATAACGCAAACTCTGCAGTCCATCAGCTAGAGCTCCCGCAGGCCAGGAGCCTGTAGTTGGGGAAGGGGCGGGGACAATGGGCTTCTTTTTTCTTTCTCTGGTTCTTCCTCCTCTAGCTCTCCTATCAGAATTAAGATCCCTTTTGAGTTGGCGCAGACAGGGGTGAAGAGAACAGATGGCAGAGAGGCTCTGACTTGACTGGCAGGAGAGAAGGTGCATATTGTGTCTGTAGGAGACTCTCCACCACCAGCACCTTCCCCTGCAGCTCTCCTGTCCTAGGCGGTCCCTCTCTTGCAGCTCGGACAACATTCTTCCCCCAGCTTGTGGAACTGGGGATCACTTCAGCTTCTCCCCACTGAGGATTGTTCACCCCGCAAGGTGGCCCCTCTTGGGCAAGGTCCAATGTGGCTGCACCCACTTTCTCTTGCACAATTGGCTCACAACTGGTCCAAGGAAAACATTCAGGTGTTCCTGCCCAGACACACTCTGGGAGTTTGTAGGTCAGTCCCAACCAAGGCTGCAGAAATACTTCCTCCCATCCTTGCTGGGAGCAGCCAATCTGCTTTTTAAATTTTCATGTTGTAATTCAACACAGGCCTACTGTGTCGCCCCAATCACAGGGACACGTATCAGGTTTTCTGAATGGTCCCTCTGAAACCCCTTTCACTAGATTTGAGATGAGGCACAGGTGCCTCTCATTTACCCTCTTGGAAGGGGTGAGGCTCACAGTACATCAGTAATTTGTTGTCCTAAAGAAATCTTCTCTACAAACCCTCTCCCTTAATCTCTAAAAGCCAGACCACTTTATACACTTAATGTGGGTATAGGTAAAAAGTTTGAGTTCTATAACACATTTTTGGATCTTGAAATTTTGCATCTTCTTCTGACACCAAATTGCAATGTCATGTTTATTGTATCGTGGTGCCTCAGGCGAAACTTTCAGTTTAACATCTTGGTGTATATTTACTTTGGTCTTGATGCGATTGCAGGTGGAGACAGGGATCGTCAAGAAACTTCTGATGCTTGAAATGTAGACCACTGTGCCTCCACGTCCATGCCATGCCTTCCTGGTTGTCGACAGTGTCTTGGGAACTCACAGATTTGGCTGGGTCATCAGAAAGTCTTGGGCATGGACTGGACCAGAGAGCACACTGGTCACTTCTCAGCCTTCCCTTGGAGAGCATTTTCAGAGAGTGCTGAGGGCACTCTTGATTTTTCTTCCTATTGTCTCGGCTTCTCTGCAGGAAGACTGATTAAGACTCTCTCTCCTGGAGGCAGGTGTGGCTGGATGGCAGAGAATCCCAGGTGTTGGTTGCTATGCATCCTGGCCTCAGACATATGGAGGACTCACTTCCCGGGGCTGGGAAGGGGGAGGGGGAGGGGTGCTGGCTTCTCAGGGCCTCTGTTGGATTTAGGTGGCAGAAGGGGAAAGTGGGCATTGAGGATGTGGGAGGAGAAGCCAGAGGGGCTGGCCTGGGTAGGATACCCATCTCTTCAGGCCTGGCTGTAGCTCTGGGCACATTTTCTATCTGTTTTCACATGTGCGTATTGAATCTCTTCTGCAAACTGATCTGCGACATGAGATCAGTGCGTACTGGCACCCTCCCCTTGCAACACCCACGCAGCCTCTGCAGGTCACCCGACATCCTGAATGCCGAGCGAGGGACTGAAGGCCACCAGCTCCATTAGAAGCAGTCACCAGAGGACCAAATTTACATTTAAGTCTGCTAATGCCACCAGTGTTCACTGAGGGCCTTCGAGGTGTCGGCACCACGAACAGACATGACATAATTATTTTGGTCTGAAGCCAACGGAGAAATCAAATTTAGTTCTCCAGCCCAACCTGGCTTAATATGCTTATTATGAAAAAATTTTGTTGGGAAAAAAGAAAAGATGAAAAATATCCCCCATAATTCTACCACCAAGATAATTACTGTTAATATTTTCTTAAATCTCTCTACTTTCGTGCAGTATTTTTTTAAGATTTATTTTTATTGTTTTTGACAGAGACAGAGAGATACAGAGAGAGACAGACAGAGAAGAGGGAGGGCCCAGAGCAGTCTGCCTAGTTGTATGTCATCAGTTTTCAACATGGTTTTGTTCTACACAGGTGGCCGGGGGCTGTGCAGGGCAGGAACTGGGCAAAGGGTGCCTTTCACATGGGAGGCATGGCCCACAAGCTTGGGGCCGAACCAGAGGCCTCCAACATGGGAAGCTCACCCCAGCGAGGACTGAACAGGGGGGCCACACCCCAGTTTAACATATGGGTCTGCACAAGCCAGGACCAGGATTCAATGCTTGGTCCCTGGGGCTACAAAGCAAGCACTTAACCCGCTGAGCCATCCCGGCTTCTCCCAGATTGTTTTAAATAATTAAAATCATCTTTATATTCAATTTTGTTTCCTTCACCTCATTTCCAATGTCATGGAAAACTTGTTCCTAAATTTTGTTTTGATTCTTTATTATTATTATTATTATGTTTTTTCAACTACATGTGACATGCCATATTATATTGGTTTCAGGTGTACAGCATAGTGGTGAGACATTCATAAAACCTACAAAACCCTCATTCCGATATATTTGGTTCCCATCTGACACCATCTGTAGTTATTACATTTTTATTTATGCTACACTTTACATCTCCGTGACTATTTAGTGACTGTGGATTTGTACTTCTTGACTGCTTCCCCTATTTCATCCATCCTTCCAGCTCTCCTCCCATCACCCCCACAAATCTAGTTCCCATCTGATACCACGCACTGTCATTGCAACATTATTGACCATATTCCCATGCTATGCTCTACATCCCCATAAATATTAGTTTGTAACCACCAAACTGAACTTCCCAATCCCTTGCCCTTATTTCACCCACTCCCCTAACCCTTCTCCCATCTGGCAACAAACGGAATGTTCTATATCTGAATCTGTTCCTGTTCTGCTTGTTGATTTTTTTCTGTGGATTTCACCTATAAGTGAAGTGAATTTGCATCTGTCTTCCTCTGTTTGTCACTCCACTCAGTGCAGTGACCTCCAAGTCTTTTGATTTAAACTAATCCATATAACTTGAAAGCAACTATTGTTTTGATTCGTTATATAAGTTGTTTTTTTTTCTGTTTGTAAAAATAATAGATACTCACTGTGGAAAAATGGAAGTGTTTAAGGAGGTTAGATAGCATCATATAACTCCCACCCAGATGTAGCTACTATAGTTTCATCAAGTCTTTTTTTTTTTTTTATGAATTTATTTGTACATGTTTTACAATATTGGCAACCATATACCATGTACAGTTCTTTGAAGTGCTTTTTTAAAAAGGTAGTGAAATAACATGTGCACACGATGAAATAAAAATGGTTCATAGAGTTGCTAGGATGAACAGCTGTGTGGTTGTCTACTTCCTCGTGTCCCCAGTTCTGATCCTCAGAGGCCGCTACTATTAGCCCTTCTGGGATGTTCTTCTGGTGGTTATGTCAGCCTGTATTTGCAGTCTGTACAGGTCTACCACTATTTCCTGCTTATCAGTGTTAGACATTATCCACCAGACTTCCTGCTCTCATGATATGGCTTCTCTTTCCCCATCTCCTCCATGGTGATAATTCCTCTATTGGTTATTTACTGTAAGCAACAAACGTATCTTTTTAGTCTTGTTCTGTTGACTCTATACAGTTATTTTGACCCTTCATTTTCTATAGTTAGGATATTTACTACCCCCACCCACCCAATCTATTTTCAGCTTTCCTTCCCATACTCCATAGATCAACTTCTGTCTAAAGTACTTTGTCCTTTCCAATGTCAACATGTACATGGTGTTCCACAAAAACAATTAAGTTTTCCACCTTTCCTATAGGTTCATCTGGAAAATTAAGAACCAGTAAACCATGCTTTTTGTCACTGTGGATATGTCACCGTGGTTCATTGCAAAGCTAAGAAGTGCTCCAAGGATACATTTACTGCTTGAATGGCTCTGTTTTGCCTAGTTTTTGTTGCCTGTGTTCTTTATCAACTTCTCTATGTCACACCATCCTTTTCCTCCAATCAGGTAACCCAGCAGGTTTGTTGCTATTGATTCCTAGGGTCTCTGTCCTGCTCCAGTCTAGGCTGGCTGCCCTTGAACCTGCTCCACAGTCCCAGGTGACACTTCTGCTCATGCTTTTCTGCCTCAGTCCTTCTTTTTCATGGATTCCTTGTTTTCCATTATCTAGGTTCCTATTTGATTGGAATACATCAAGTAATTTCCAAACACTTTGTATGAAAGTGGTACATTGTTTGAGTCTTTGCACATTTCCTTATTTTAAAAAAAGATTTATTTTATTGTTTTTGACAGAGACAGAGACAGAGAGACAGAGAGAAGGAGGAGGGCCCAGAGCAGTCTCCATGGTTGTACGTCATCAGTTTTCAACATGGTTTTGTTCCACACAGGTGGGCAGAGGCCACACAGGGTGAGAACTAGGCTGGGGGTCTCCCACATGGAAGGTATGCCCCCTCGAGCTAGGGGCCAAACTGGGGGGCGAGAACAGAACTGGGAGCCTCCCGCATGGGAAGCACACCCCAGTTCAGCATATGGGTCCGCATGGACCGGGGCTTGAATTTGATCCTAGGTCCCCAGGCCTGCAAAGCAAGCGCTTAACCCACTGAGCCATCCCGGCTTTCCGAGTCTGCACATTTCTTAATATTTGAATATAGAGTTTCTGAATTGAGCCTTGATTTCCTTATCTTTTCTTCCTTTTTTGTTTTGATTTACTTTTCTGGAGAGTTCCTATACTTTTCTCTGGGTCTTTATTAATATATCTGTCTGTGTGTGTGTTTAAGAGTGGAAGATGCTGATGTTTTGTTTGGGGTATTGTGAGGGTACCCGATTGCTTTCTGTGTCACCGCATGGCAGGGGAGGGAACAGACTGTTCCACCTATAGATATTCAATTAATTCTTCTGCAGTCACTACTTTGCTTCAGTCCTGTTCTTCACTCTGACATTTCTGAGTGTCCAGCCTTCTTCCTTCGGTTAACTCACCCAGGGACTGTGCTCTAGGTTGAGGAACTGATCGCTCTGCTGGGCCAGTAACTACTCCTCTATCGGATTTCCAACTTGCTCACATCTTTTGAAATTGGGCCCCTCCGTTGCTATTTTTTCCTTTCCTATCATTTAGTGGGGCCTTGGAGAGTGATGCATGCATTTAATGTGCCATCTTTTACTGAAAATCTCTCTCTATGTTATTGAGATATAATTAAATAAAATAAACCCACCTTTTCAAAGTATATAGTTCACAAAGTTTTAACAAATACATCACGGTTAAGATACAGAACATTTTCATCTCTAAAAATGCCCTTTGTGCCCTTTCCCAGTCAATCCATACACCCCCTTCATCACCCAGCCTCAAGTTACCAGTACTTTTGCCTGTTCTAGAATTGTATTAATATGTAAATGGAACATAAAGGGTGTACACTTTTGTGTCTGGCTTCTTTTTCTTGGTGTAATGTTTGTGAGATTCGTCCAGGTGGTTGTATATATCAATACTGTGTTCTTTTTGTTGCTGAGTAATATTCTATTATATACAGGTGCTACGGTTTATTTATCAATTCATCTGTTGGTGAACATTTGGGTTGTGGCCAGTTTTTGATAAAGAGATGATGAGCATTTATAGGCACGTAGGAGTGAGATTGCTGGGTTATGTGGTAGAGCACGTTTAACTTACAGGGACCTTCCAAATTCTTCTCCAAAGTTGTTGAACTATTTTAAACTCCCACTAGTGATACATGAGAGTCCTGTTCTTCCACATCTTTGCAATACTTAGTATTATCACTTTAAACATTTTTAGACATTTTAGTATGTGTGCAGCAGTATTTCATCAGTTTAATTTGCATTTTTCTGATAACTATTGATGTTGAGCATCTTTTCACATGCTTATTATTCATTTTTATATCTATCTTCTTTTGTGAAGTGTCTTCGAATCTTTTGCCTACTTTTTAATTGGGTCATTTTTAAAATTATTATTTAGGTATAAGATTGTTTTATATTTTAGGGTCAGGTCTTTTGTGAGATTGTCCCTAAGTGTTTTTAAACTCTGTGTTTTCTCAACTTAATACTGCATTGTAAGCAATTTTTCATGTAGTTTGTTTGAAAACATATTTAATACTTAATATCCTGCCATATACCTGTATCATTACTTAATAGTTTTTACAAGTTTGTTGGGGGAAGCCGGGATGGCTCAGTGGGTTGAGCACTCACTTTGCAGCCCTGGGGACCGAGGATTGAATCCCGGCCTCGACCTGTGCGGACCCATATGCTGAACTGGGGAGTGCCCCCAGTTCGGTTCTCACTGGGGTGAGACCCTGGCCTATTTCCTGCCCTGTGCAGCCCACGCCCACCTGTGGAATGAAACTATGTGGAAAAACCAATGATGTGCAACTATGGAAACTGTTCTGGGCGTGTCCCTCCCCCTTTGCTCTGTCTGTCTTTGTATCTCTCTCTCTCTGTCAAAAACAATACAAAAAATAAATCTTTAAAAGTTTGTTGGACATTTATGTTTCCACTTTTATGATTGCTTTAATAACAGTACAATGTAGTATATTCTGGTTTGTTCCTTGGAATCGATTCCTAGAAACCAAGCAATAGGGTCAAAGGTTAAAACATATTAAGGACTTTTGCTATATACTACCAAATTGCTTCTTGAAAAGTTTGCACCAATTTAAATGTCACCAATAGCTGATGAAAACCTCATGCTATACCACTGTCAACTAATGGTCATTGACACCAATTCATTGCCAACAAGAATCCCCAAGATTCTGGCGAAGAGAGAAACTTTATTCAGTGCATATAGCTCAGTGGTGATATAACAGCTAAATAGTGTAAGGTGACCAGATTTTAACATTGGTAAAGCAGGACACCATTGACCCGGGGGGAGGGGGTTCTTGATTAAAAATTTGGTCTATCTCCCGCCGTTCCCTAGCTTGTCGTGCATTCTTTCCAAAAATCGGGACTTTTTTAAAACACCGCGGGATGTGGGACAAATTGTTAAAAATCGGGACTGTCCCGCCAAAAGCGGGATGTCTGGTCACCTTAAAATAGTGTTACAGCTCAATTACGAAGTAGCCTGGCTGTGAGGTGGCCCTGGCACAAGGTGGCTCTTAGGTCAGGCCCCTCTCCTGTCCATCCTGGTCTGCTCCACTTAGCTCCAGCAAGACATCTTTGGTGTTTCATCACCAATGTTTTACTTGCAGCAGGGGAAGTACAGTCTTCTGTCTTCTGTAGGCAGGGAAAGTGCGCTCTGGGAGCCAGAGGGGACCTGGCATAACCTAGTAGACAGAAATCCCTGTCCCTGGTCCCTGATTGGTCCATCCTCACGCAAATGAGGACTCCAAATCCTCACAGTGTGATTGGTCCAAGAGATATTGTTCTGATTGGTCAGAATGCTGATGAAGGCTATAGCTGTGTAGTTTTGATTGGAGGGGAAAAGCTTCCTCCTATTGATTGACATACGATTTCAGGAACTCCTTTATAAGGGCTGGCTCAGATGGCAGGAACACAGTGCAGGCAGGCAGTTCAGTGATGGAGGGGGTCAGCTTTGTGCAGGGTTCTCTCCCAAGTGCGGTTTGTGTGAGAGGCCCCTGTGTAGAAATGGCTGCTAGGTTCTGGGTTTTTGTTTTTGTTTTTTATTTTTAATTTGAGCCCAGTTAGCCACCAGGCATGCTTTTCAGTAGGTATCTTCTTTCTCAGAGACTACACAATCATTGCCAGCTTTGGATATTCTTATTTGAAAAAAGAAATGGCAATGTAATGGGTGGAAATGATAGCTGTTTTTAAGCTGCATTTCTTAAATTATTAGTGTGGTTGGAGATCTTTCCAAGTGTTTAGTAGTCATTTATTTTTCCTCCTCTGTGAATTGTTTATTCATATCTTTGGTTCTCAAATGGTTTCTGCGGCATGTTTCCCAACTCTGCAAAGAAGTTGCAGTGGGTCCAAGTGTTCAGTGTTTGAGTAAGGGGAGGAGAGAAACGTGCTGGCAGCTGACCAGAAAGTAGACACTGGATTGATGGGGTGCCCTGGGACACCCAGGTAACCTGCACACTCACAACCAGTTTGTGAAAGCTTTCATTTCTTTCTGTAAATAGGTAGGGGGCAACACTGCAGGTGTCCCCCCCCCAAAAAAAAATCAGGGACAAAAGCTTGCCTTCTGCGAGTTAAATTTTAACTGTGTTGTCTAATGGAGAACATCAGTGCTATGTAAGGTCATCAGACAGGGTCAGCATGGCTCCCAGGCCAGCAAATTTTGATAGTGACCTCAACAAAAGAATTGCCAGACCTAAATGATAAGTTCGTCCCTTCAGAGGGAGAAAGGAGTGCAGTTTTTAGTAATCAAAATGAATGTAAAAATGCCCCAGACCTGTGGGTGAAAAGGTCAAATGGGCTGTGATCCTCATATTTCACTTGATCTCGCCTAAACCTCATTATGCAGAATACCTCCCCCAAATGTTTTGAGCCCAGGAGTGCCCCCCATACCCACAGTAAGTCTCTCAGGTAGAGGTAGGGAGTCCCCAGGGATGTCTCCCATGAACTCATGCATGATATTCCCTCCCATGTCTTTCTGGGAATCCTCAGGGCATGTCCCACATGTGCTCATAGATGATAGACCCCGTGACAACATGTATGAGAGTCCTTGGGAAGCCCTATACAGCACCTCACAAACAAATCTGCCCCAAGTATTTCTGGGAACTCTCAGGGGTATGTCACAGGGGCTCCTAGATAAGAGTTTCTTCAGTGTTAACCCTCTTAGTGCTACCTTCTGCCAGCAGTACTAGCTAGAAATGCGAAGGGTAATTTAATAAAATATATCACCTTAGGAAAAAAAAAGTTATGAAGTTATTGTTTTAGACATCCATATGCAGCTTTTTTAGTTTTATATAAATGGAATTAGTTAATAATAATGCTATATTCTTTTACATCGTCTGAAAAAGAAATGTAATTATTTCAGTCATACATCATACAAGAAAAAATATAATAAGTTATAGCGCTTTTAACTATGGTCTACGTATGAGCTGATGTATCCGCCCGCTGCACTAAAAGGGTTAAGGGGGGTCTTTATGAACTGTCTCACATCTGCACCTAGCCTGTTCCCCTGTCCCCATATTCCTGGAGGGCCCTAGGGAGAGTTGCACCTGAGTTCACAAGCAAGGCCTCCCCTTTCTAGTACAGCCACTGCTCCAGTTCAGGCCCGAGTCTAAGAGCCTCGGACATCTGACTGAGCACTGCCATCTCTTGGCGGATAATGATGTCCCCCCACTAATTGGAGCCTTTGGGATGTTAAAGCTGAAGAATGGTTTGAAACAAAGTGGGGTAGAATTCATCATTCTCCTCTGTTGGAGGGTGGCCACGCAGGGCTGCCTGTGACTCAATGTTTTACACAGTTAGTCGACAGTTCTTTCTCTTTTTACTGGCAGTTCTGTTCTTAATGGGATTCATGTAGGAGGAGTCTTAGTGGGCTAGCCCAGGAGATACATCTGAAGGACAAAATTATCCTTTTAATGACAGAGGCTTTGTTGCTGGCTTACATCTGGCTGCTTCTCTTCCCAGAATAAACCCTTTCCAAAGGCCTCTTTGTAAATGAGTATATTATTCAGTTTCCAGTTTAAGGTTAGAAGGGTTCATTAAAAGGTATGGAGTTGATTTTACCGAAGAGTCAGGAAACCAACCAGGAGAAATGCCTAATGACTGACTGTTGGAGCAGAAACCCACTTCTGAGCCTACTTGGGTTCATTTCATTATCTCTAGGACAGAGACCGCCACAGCTTCTTCCAAAAACCAAACATCTCTGCCACCAGATCTGATCTTGAAACATCCGGCTATCACCTCGTGTTACTTCCATTTTCTGACTGTCTGATAGGTACATTTGCTTGGTGGAAAGTAGGTCACTTGGAGTTTAGAAATGGGCGTGGTTTTCAGCTCTTAGCGTCTCCAGTGTAAGAAGGAAGGTGAGAAGGGGTTTGGTAGGAGTGTCAGATGAGCCACAGTGGACATGTCCCACTAGCTTAGCACGCAGACATGGCTGACTCTCAGCTTATGTTAAAACCGTATTTAGGAATAAAGGGCTGTCAAGGCTGCACCTAGTCCTAACGTTCTCTGGGAGATGTTGCCCTGGTATGAGGATTCAATCTGTCCATTCCTTGCAGCTATTATCTCTCTACTGGGTAGATGAACTCCTTAGAGAACGATTGGACAAGATGTCAATCACAGTCTACCAGTGGACCACCAAGCAATTTTGGTGTGACCATCTAAATAATAAAATAAATAGCTAGTGGACTGTGCTATTTGGAGAAAATGAGAAATAGCCCTTGACCTGAAAAAGTCTGCCCAGGCTTGCCTTAGTGTATCTTGTTTTGGCATTAGTCAGATAAAATTGCTAACTCCCCTTATTTTCACTGGTTGACTAATTGATTCAGTCATCAAATATTTACCAAGTGCCTCTTATGTGCCATACACTATGATAGTATTTGAAGATATTCAAAAGAATATGATATTGTTTCTATATTTAAGAATCTTGCTTGTCATTGAGAAGGTGGACAAGATATCTGGTCATTACGAGAGAGCTGTGAGTATTGAGAGAGGGAAGACCAAGATGACTTGGAGTGGGAGAGGGAGTGGGGGTAGCTTGTGATTTTTTTCATCTTTGGCTTCATCTTCTGACTGTGTTCTGAGTTATTGACCCTTTGGGTTATTTTAGCCTTCATTCCTGTACACCTAGAATCTGACCCTGGGCTTGGTTCAACTCCATCCTCTAGACATACTTCAACTCCAGCCTTTTCTATATTTGCACAGTACATTTTTTAGGCTTGACCCAATTCCCCAAGACCTGGATTTTTCTATCCCCATGAGCAAATGCCAAGTCAATTCCTAGTGTGTATCCTTAGAATTCTGATATCCCAGTGGTAAATATGGTTGAGCTAGTCATTGTCAATCCTTGCCTTCTCTAAACTCGATGCTTTCAAGCCATGACTATATCAGTATCCTGAACCTATCACTGTTGGCTAAAGTTTTACTCTCTGTAGGATCATGCATTACCAGGATACTGCTCTTCCACCGTATTTGCACATCAGCCTGTCTTACCTTGGGCCTTTGTACTAGCTATCCCCTTGATGCTTGTGTGGTTAGCTGGTTCCTCCTTGTTATTCAGATTGTCAGCATTTCAGAGCAGACTCCCATGGTCACCCAATCTAAAGTAGCCACCCAGCTCTTCCCTATAACATCATCCTATTTAACTTTTCTGAAGAGCACTTCTGACTCTGACATTTTCTTATTTGTTTGTCTCTCTGTCTTCCAGCAATTGGAATGTCAGCCTTTGAAAAAGAGGTTCCTCGTGGGAATTGCTCACCATTCTGTGCCTGGCACATGGTAGGTGTTCAATAAGTGCCTAGAATATGGTAGATGTTCAATAAACACTGAACAACAGGTTGAATGAATGTATTCTTTGGCTGCTCTGGCTCCTTATTAGATTGAATTTATTAGATTGAACATTCCCAGATAGTACATTAACTGGATTAAATCTGAAGTCCTCATACCTTCTGTCTCCAAGTTTCTGGCATGCTCTAAGGCAAAGCCTGCCTGAAATATGACCATTTATGTTATGGGAATACAGACTCATCCCTGGTCTTCTTGGCCATCAGTTCTTATCACCTCTTGGATGATGATTCTTTCTCATTTTATTTTCTCCTGCACCAGTGACTTGGTTGGTGATTATTAGCAGAGGTTGGTCCATTTATGTGAAACACCTGCTTCCCACCTGTGTCCCCATGAGCAGTCAGCTTTGGACCCAGTGCAGGAAGCTGGTGGGTGTCCTTCAGAGCTGAGTGGGCTTCCAGAATTTTCTCCAGGAGTCAGACCCAAACTAGCACCATATGGGTGACCATCTGTATGTCATTTTGCCAGCATTGCATCAAACATATCTGCTGGCTTGTGAAAGAGACCTGGGGAGGCCTGGGGACAAAGAGGAGTGACAGAAAAACTAGCCCGAGAAGAGGCTGAGCCGGATGGAGCAATTTGCACTTTGTGAGTCAGGTTGTAATTCAGTTGGATTTCCTTCATGTGTTCCTAAACCTGCAAATGCCAGCTCAGATGGTTGTGTTCTGGCATTGCTCCCATCACCCACTCTGAAGACGGTGGACAAATGTGTCAAAGGTAATTTTATCCAAGCCAGGGTCAAAAAGCACATCCACGCTACTGTGGTAGAGGAACTAGAGGGCATGGAGGCTATGATTATGCTCCTACCCCTGGCATCATAGCCAAGTCATTCATCCAACTTGAGGCAGGCGATTTACCAAACATTGTTCCTTGGGTCAGTAATAAGACTCACAGAACCAAGAGTCAACACAATTGACTGGATGGGTCTTGGAAGAATACACCAGTCAAAAGTGTAGAGGAAACTGAGGGAAAGCTGACGGTACTCCATTTCTGAGTTCTGCACGTGTGATTTGCATGGACAATTCTGCCGCCTTATCCCCAATTGCACTCACCCCAAGCTACTACCCACACAGTTGACTCCAGCGGCATCTTTGCCTTGTTGGAGCCCGTAGCAGGTGAGGGAGGAAGATGTATGAATAGTAATGCAGTGCAATAAGCCCATAATAAGGGGCATGCCCTTACCCCAAACCTGGGGAGAGGGGTCAGAGAAGGCGGCTGGGAAGGGGTGAAACCTGAGCCGAGCTCGGCAGGAGAAATAGGATTTAGTGGAGTCAGGAGAAGGAGAAGCATTCCAGGCAGAGGCTGTTGGGGCGCCATGAGCAGCTTCAGTCTGGTGACAGCATAGGCTCACGGAGGGACAAGGGGTCCGATGAGGAGTTTGGACACCATTCTAAAGACAATGAGAGCTATGCAAAGACAGGCCAGGGGCATCAGAGAACTGGACCAGAAATGCCTGGGGAGGACGCTGGCTGCGTGTGAAAAGTGACTGGAGAAGGACAGAGGCCCGGTCAGGCTGTTGTGGCGGGAGCTGGAGTGTAAATGCAGAGGAGGGGCGTGCTTGGGCGGAAGGAGTAAGTGTAGAATTTGTCATTGATTGGATGTGGAGAGGGGTGAGCAAAAGGATGACTCTAAGTTTCGCCTTGGGGACATGGATGGATGGGGGTGCCCTGAATGCAGATGAGAAACTCCAAGGAGCAGGAGGTGGGGACACTCCCTCTATCTGCAGCCTTTGAAGGAGAAGGCCTGGATCAGCCCAGTGGTTCTGGAGGGCCTGCCTGGGCAGGCGCTTCCTCTACAGGGGACAGCTGCCCCTCTATCAGCTGTCCCTCGAGATGAGATTGGGAAACCTAAGGGGGATTGGATGGCCACACTGGGTGTTGGGCACTGCCCGTGTGGGGTGCAGAATGAGGCCACCGTCTGTGAGTCTGTGGGTCCTGACTGGGAGCAGGAGAAGGGGACTCCCGGCTCACGCTTGTGCGCATAGAGCAGGTGGAACAGGTAGAGGGCAGGGTGATGGCTGGTGGGCCCTGCTCCTTCCTGAGGGCCGGGTAAGAGGGCAGCTCTGACTGCAGTTAGCTGGAGACCCGAGTCCCAGCCCCTTG
Source organism: Craseonycteris thonglongyai (assembly GCA_004027555.1). NCBI lineage: Eukaryota > Metazoa > Chordata > Mammalia > Chiroptera > Craseonycteridae > Craseonycteris > Craseonycteris thonglongyai. The sequence goes on along the minus strand of PVKE010007403.1, from coordinate 4,031 downwards.
GTCATGTAAGAAGCTGAAGCGCTACTGGAAAGAGATCACATGTAGAGATTATACCAAGCCAGGCCCTACTTTCTCTGGAAGGCCATTTCAAAGCGACTCCATTCTCTACCTGCATTGGGCTAATGGCCTGATTATAGCCACACTAATAATCTTCAACCACTCTCAGGGGCAGTCTTGGCTCTGAAAGGTGCCACCTCCCTTCCTCCTTGCCTGATTTCACACTTCTCTGGGACTGCAGTGACAACAGCTGTTTATTCCTCCCAGGACCCGAGTTACTTGGAGGAGAGGCAGATGGCTGTGGGCTAAGTCCTGAAGTGCTCTTCTGGGGACCATCAACTTGGGTCCCCAGGCTGTCATCCCACACAGGCTACAGGTCAGAGTGGGAGCATGTCCCATGAATATGGACACTGAGGATGGAGGCTGACTGCTCTATTCATCAGGGTGAAGCTGTCACCCTGGGTGGGGATGACATTTTTTGCTGAGGTACAAGGGTTGTCCCCTGAGCCCCAAGGTAAGATGTTTTAAGATTTAGGATGTTGGCCTCTTGGAGAAAGGCATCACAATCAGTCAGGAAAGGCAACCGGAGAGGGATCTGTGACTGCCACACACGCCTATTCAACTTTCTTCTCTTGCTCTAACAACAGCCAGTTAAAGTGTTGGACAGTCTGGGTGCTGCAGGATGGGTTTTATGGTGACTATGGATTTGCATGGATGAGCACCAAGCCATCTTCTAAATCTAGGGGGCCAGATGGTGTGGCTTTTCCTTGGTGGTAGTGTTCCCTCAGGTTGTACCTTTTCTCTCTTATTACCCAAATCCCACCGAACCTCTATGGTTCAGCTCATGCCCCACCCACTTGGTCCTTGAACCAATCCCTGCTGACCCCAGCTCATACGCATCTGACTTAGCCTATCTGAAGAGCTCAGTCACTGCTATGACCTTCAGTGGGCACGTCGTCATATGCTCCCATGCTCAGCCATTGCTCTCCATGTATGTCCTGAGACTGGGGATCACGTATGCACCGAGCTTGTGAGTACTTTGTGGTCAAGGACGATGCCCTGTACTGTACATTGTTGGTCTCCTGAGGCAGTTGGTGAGGGCCAAGCAGCCAGCATTCTGAGGGATGAGACTCCAGGACATCAGTGGCGCTGGTCATTGTCACTGGATAGCCTTATGCTAGGGCTGTGGGAATGCCTCCTCCAGAGAGATGCCAGTGAAGACCGGCCCATAGACTTCCCTGTAGTGTCTCAGGGCTGGATGTTCCTCTTCTTTCTGTCCTTCCATAGCCCCTTAGTAGATCTGTGGGGAGGAGCTGCATTTTGAATTGGGCTTGTTGTTTGGCTTCCCACCTGGTGTAGCACTCTAGCCTAAAATGGACGGTCTTTGGCTAAAGGTGATACATGTGACATGGGATAGTGATGGCCAGAGACAATGGTTTATTCATCCAGAGGACCTGGACCATGCAGGAGCTTCCACGATTCTATACCCTTTTCCACGTCATTTACTGTCCTGGAGAGATCCCACACTGTCCCGGAGAGATCCCACACTGTCCCTTCCTTCAGTATCTATTTGACAAATACCTACTTACCCCTTAAGCCTTAGCTCAAATGTCACCAGTCTTTGGTCGTATGTTCCAACCGCTGGCTCCCAGATTCCAAAATGCTTTAAAATTTCTTTTACTTTAGTGCTTTTCATGTGAAGCCATGCTCACTTACATGCCCACACACTGGCAGACTCCTGTGAACTCTTTCAGGGGCAGATTCTGCCTCTTTTGACTTTGTATCACCAGCCCTAGCCTGATACATCGTGAGTGTGCAATAGATGTTCGTGAAATTGAATGAAGTGAATTCTGATGGCAATAGGGAGCCATTGAGATGTTTTAGGTAGGAAATGGATATATTTTGATAAGCGCTTGAGTCTTTTGACTCAAAACAAGGATGTTACTGCAAATAGTCAAGGTCAAGCTCTGGACTTCAGCTAGGGCAGAGAACAGAACAAAGCAGAATTAATAGGATTCTATGTCAGGTGGGGAAGAGAGGCCGGAGGAGGAAGATTAGAAGTTGATTCCAAGGCATTAGGGGGTAGGGGTCCGTGAGGTGTCATTAAGGGAGGCATGTCATATGGGACGAAGGGGATGTGGGTATATCCTAGAAGATAGTGAAATTCCAAGTCAAAGAAAAATTTGCAGTGCATTTCCTTTCCCAAATTAGTAACATGAAGGGCTTTCAAATGAGGGAAATGAAGTTCTAATGGTCGGAACAGGTAGATAGGCTCTTTGTGTTTGGGGCTGGGCTGGAGAGAAAAGTAGACCAGCCATGAGTCAGAATCTAAGTGTAAGGGAATTTCAACGATTTGCTATAAGGGCTGGGGCCATTTAGAGGTCAATAGTTCTGGCCCCTGGAGGGAGAAAAGAAGCTTTTATCCTGTGCCAATTCCCAGGCCACTCATTCAGCCGCTGTGCCTCACTTGAATGTGACACTCTAACTTCTTCCTCTATTTAAAGCAAGATGCGATTCAGGCCTTGAAAGCAATGTCTATCTGTTACTGGGCCTGGTGACCCGGTTAGATTGCCACTAATCTGAGCTGTTCCTGTGTCCCTCAGGTCTGGAAATAGCAGCTCAGTGACATGAGGAAGTGGCTTTCTACTGTGGGGGCTGCACTGGGCTCCTTCCAAGGACACCAGGGAACGTAAGGTGCCTTTCAGCCTTGGGTGGTAGGTGGTGCTTCAGCTCCATGGCACATGGAGCTGAGCGCTAGTGGCCAGCTCAGACAGGTGCGTGATGTGAAGTTACTTGTCCTTGGGTGCATTTTATGACCTACACGGCAACCTACCTCAGCTTTCTTCAAATTATACTCGCCTTGATGTTTCCTAGTGACATTTTAGCTATTGCCCTGTCATGCTAAGTAACAGAGCTGTACTAAATGTGTGTGCTTTTCAGGGATGGGCTATAAAGAGCCCACTATGGAGAAGGAAAGAGTGGGAGAAACAGGTCAGAGGTAAGTGCTGAGAGCTGGTAAACTCTACAGGAATGCAGAACCTTGGCCATGTGTAAATATAGAGAACTACATTTCTTCTCTGAGAGATTTTGTGCAAATTTAGGCAAAGTAGAGCAACCTTAGCAAATGACATTTCAAACTTCCAACGTATTTGCTCAGAAAATTCTCATATAGATAGAAATTTCATGTGGATATGAAGATAGATTTCTGGGCAAGAGCAAATTATTGATAGCATTGGTCTCACTCCTGAGTTAGACACAGCTGATGGCTTCGTTGTTACTGTCAAATAATATTCTTGCCTGGGACAGCCCCCTGTTGGGACTTCAGTGCAAGATAAGCATGGAGATGACTTTCATAAATGAAATGGGGGTTTAGCCTCGTGAGCCTAGGGGCCCTTTACCAGCAGCCTCACTCTTCAGATTGTAGCTGTGGTTCCAGAAATAAAAGGGAGTTCTCTGGACCGAAGTCAATGCTGTCACAAAGCCATGGATTTATTTCTACCTGAAAGGCACAAGGCCTCTCAGAGCCTTAGGCTCTCAAACTGAGACCCAGATTTAAAACTGGGTGTAAAGTAACGCTACTAATGAAATCTGTTTGATTTCAGATCTCCTCAGAAAATCATTGATTCTTCCCAAGGGGTCATGAGCAGCAGCTTAGGGGCACTGAGGGCCTGGAAATGGCAGGTGGCCCCGCCATGCTGAGAACCTCAGACTGACAGCGAGGAAGAGAAGAACCAGATCCCAGCTTTCCAAATGTGTCCGCACGGCTCTGAGGACAGCGCTGTATCTCAAAACTGTATGCATTTCGATGACGTTTTTGCAAATGATTTTGTTTCAAATTGTTAAAACAGACAAAAAGATATAAGCAGATAGAATCTTATGAAATTACAGATGTGTCCTTACCTGTTGGCTGTTTTAATAGGGCATTAAAAGAATGACGTGTTGGAGACCTGGGTCCTATTATATTTCTTTTTAAGATTTATTTATTTTTTATTGTTTCTGACAAAGAGAGAGAGAGAGAGAGAGAGAGAGAGAGA
>PVKE010007402.1:0-50848 GCA_004027555.1 Craseonycteris thonglongyai | reverse complement strand
AGGTCTTGTATCGCCGACATAATCTCACGCTTGTTAGAATATTCCTCAAACAAACAATCGGCAGCAGTCAGAAATGCTTCTTTGAACAATTCACCATCCTGGAAAGGTTTTTTCTTCTTTGCAAGCATGTGAGAAATTTTGAAAGAAGCAATGGTTGCCTTTTTAGATTTTTCCACATGTCTAGTGAAAACAGTCTGTTAAGTAGTTAAACTTAATTTTAGTTGATTTATTATTTTCTTTCTTACTTCAGATTTAAGTGGATAATTAGTATCGAAAGTGGTATGACTTGTCTGAAAGTGACGTTCAACAGTATGTTTTTTCGGCACTGCAATACTACTGCCACACAACAGGCAAACGCATTTACCTTTTAAATTAATGAAACAATATGATTCCTCCCAGTCTGTGTTAAAATTATAGGTTCGTTTTCTCTTATTTGGTGCACTCATTTTAGGACAAAAAAATAAAAATAAAAATAATTATAGAACTACAATATCATATCAAATTGCCATCATAATAATAGATTCCCTACCTCGCTTTTAGTTCGTTTAAAATCGAATATATCAAAACACTGTGATCCTAGCTAACCGTCACGACCCGATCAGTCCAGCAACCGCAATCCAAATGGCAACGTCGCGTCTCCCGGTTGGGTGGAGGAGAGTTTAAAGAGCGCAGCGGCTAAACAAGACGCGACATGTACAAAGGCGAAAGCTAGGGAAACACTTATACATACGATATCGCCAACATACCAACGAATAGAATAAACCTGTGTAGATACTCAAACAATATTTTAAAATTCTAACAAATGTATAAAAATAAATTATAGTGTTACTTAGTGTTTATGAAAAACTTCTGATGCAGTCAAATAATGGTGGGCACACACAAATCGGGCCATGGGCACGGGTTTGGAAATCCCTGCCTTAGACTAAAGGTGGCTCACTCACTTCTCTGGCCATCAGCAGTCCTCTCTGTGGGACCAGCATACAAGACAGCAGATCCCAACTCAGAGCAGAGACCTTGGTGCAAACCCAAAACAGTAAAGTGTGAGCCCACACTGCCTGCCCTGCCTGCAATGCCAGACAAAAACAAAGGCACTAGTCCTGGTCACCCTCCCCTACTTGCCTTTCCAGGCCTCTGCATTCGCTTCCTCCTGGCATTATTAGTCAGCCCTGAGGAAGCTGCAGCGGTGTTGGGTTAAGAAGGATATTTGTAAACAGAGGCTGCCAGAATGAAGAAACAAAGAAATACATCTGAGAAGAAAGATAGGCAACAAACCATAGAAAATGAGAGGCAAAAAATCTATCAAACACAGAGCTTAAAATAATGGTTATAATGACGCTCAAGGAATTTGGTGAAAATTTCAATGGAGAGATAGCAAGCATAAAGAAGGGCAAATATCATTTAAAAGCACCAGGCAGAAGTGAAGGTTACAAGAGGGAAAAGAAGGAAAGGAATAGAAGGAATCATAAAACTAGGAGAAGTAAATACACAAATCAGTAATTTTGAAGAAAAGGTGGGAGAAAACAGCCAATCAGAACAACAACAAAAACAGCCAATCAGAACAACATCAACAATTTTTAAAAAAAGAGTAATTTAAGACTCTTTTGCACAACATCAAGCATTTGTACCTTGGGGTACAAGAAGGGGTGGAGAAGCAGCAAGACATGGAGAACTCATCTGATGACAATACAACAGAAAATTTCTATCCTGGTGAAGAGAGTCCCAAACAAGATGAATTCAAACAAGCCGACGTGGAGACACATCATAATCAAATTTGCAAACGTTAAAGATAAAATTTTAAAAGCAGAAAGAGAAAAGTAAGTAGTAACTTATGAAGGAGCACCTATATGACTGTCAGCTGATTTCTCATCAGAAAATTTGCAGACCAGAAGGGACTGGCAGGAAATATTCAACGTGATAGAAACCAAGGGCCTACAGCCAAGACTAATGTATCTAGCGAGGTTATCGTTCAAAATTGAAGGACAGATAAAGAGCTTTTCAGATGAGAAAAAGCTAAAGGAGTTCATCACCACCAAACCAGTCCTACAAGGAATGTTACAGGGACTTCTTTAAGATGGGAAGGGGGTGGGTGAGAATATGAATAATAGAAAAACAATAGCTACATTTCTTTCAAGAGTTACTTTTAAGTTATATGGATTAAAGGTTTCAATCAAAAGACATGGCGGGTATTTCACTGAATGGAGGATCAAGCAGAGGAAGACAGAACAAATTGGTGTTGCTTATAGGTGAGATCCAAAGAAGAAAATAAATAAGCAGAACAGGTTCAACTTCATAGATATAGAAAACATTTGGTTTGTTGCTAGATCACAGGAGGGTTGGAGGAGAGAGTAAAATAAGGAGAAGAAATTGGGAAGTTTAATTTGGTTATTACAAAATAAGACTTATGGGGTACAGAGTATAACATGGGAATACAGCCAATAATGTTGCAATAACTATGTGTGGTGTCAGATGAGCAGTAAATTTATTGGGGTGATGAAAGGAGAGCTGGAAGAGTGGGTTAAAAGAGGGAAGAAATCAGAAAGTACTAATTCAAAGTCACAATATAGTCACAGGGATGTAAAGTGTACCATATGGAATATAGTCAATAATATTATAATAACTATACATGGTGTCAAAGGGGAAGCAGATGTACTGGAATTAGGATTTTGTAAGTTATACAAATGTTTTATTACTATGATGTACACCTAAATCCAATATAATATTGTCAAATGTAATTGAAAAAATAAAAATAGATTTTACAGAAACCTCTTAAAATATAATATCAAGAGATAAATCTAACAAAAAATGTGCAAGATTTTCACAAAAAAATCTGCATAACAAACTTAAAAAAACTAACAAATAAATATATCAATATTCCTCAATTAGAAGACTCAATACTACTAAAATATCAATTTCTTCTTCATATTGATCTATGCACCAACCAAAATTACAATGTACATAAACAAGAAATACACTTTTATTAGATAAAGCTTCCAGTATTTTTTCTAATTACAGTATGTTTTTTCTTCAATAACTACCAAAAACATATGAAGTCTAATAAGACTAATTGTTGATAAAGATTTGGAAAATAAGAACTGTTACTTGTAAAAAGTAAATTTGTTCAGAGCTTGAATGTAATTTAAGGAATAACTAATAAAGTTGCAATTATGACTAGTCTAATATATAAATGTACTTGAGATAAACACTCTAAGTAAACTCTTACACATTTTGCATAGACATTGTTACATTGTAACATTGATAATTTGGAATCAACTTAAATGTTCATCTTGTGAGAATAGCCATTGGCTTCTAATACTACTATCGAAATAAATGAAGACAACTAAAAGGACAATAAGCATAGTGTAGGGGCGATCAGATGTGCCTCAGTGGTATGTGGACTCTTTTAAGCTAAAGGCCACCGAGACCCAGCAGGCTCAATAGAAACTTCTGGTCCCCACTTTACTTATCTAGAAATCTTTAAATTAGAAGCCTGGCTCACAGTAAGAGTTAACACCAGAAACGACACTTTACCTATATATTTAGCAGGGCAAACAATAATTACAGAAAATGTTTTCTCCCTGGAATATCCTGCTGAAACTCCAATGTGCATTACCTCATTCTAGTTCAGGATGTCTTATCTACCTCAGTCCCCCTTTCTTTCTCTGAACTTCTCATGCAGGTGGGGTCTCTGATTCTCTCATGTACGTAGGGTTCCCATAAACATGCATGTATTAAATTTGGTTATTTTATCTTGCTGATCTATCTCAGATCTATTTGATTATAGGACCAGCCAAGTGAAACTTGAGGATAGAGAAAATTGTTCCTTATCCTCCCCAATAGTAAGTATATCAGCCACTATCACTCACATTTGACAGAGACTCAAAGGTGGGGGCAGAGTGAGTGAGAAACTTAACTAACATGGAAAAAAAAAGGTTTCAAGTGTGCCATGTTTGGCAGTTGTCAGTATGGAAAAGCTGAAGGAACATGAAGTATAAGCAAAGCACGTAAGTCATCGGTCAGGGAAGCATATTTAGCTTTTGATTGGTCCTGAGTTGGAAGCAGAAACAAAAATTGTTGAATATGGCGGTTATCAATATTTGACTCGGTCATTTATTGTCTTGAGCTGATTGATAAAGTTGTGGGTCAGACTTTTATTTTTATATAGTGTGTGAATGTTTTTGTATATTTTAGTCTTTCACTATGTGATTTTAAAAATAAGCGAACTAAGTTGTCAAGTATAAAAATAATGATTTTTTAAAACATAACATTAGCTGGAAACTAGGAAAAAAGGTTTTAGGTAGTATAATATGATAGAATTTTCAGAAATAATATTTTATTATGTGTAATGAAAGTATTAAAAACTGTAAAGAAAGTATACATGCTAACTTTGATAGATGTTTACACTAGACAGCAAATGGATGGAGAAGTAGAGATTTAATGATATGTATAGCATTTTATTTCTTAAAAAATAAATCTGGCAAATATAAATTCATATATGTCCATTTTCTATATTTTTAGAATGTCTGAATACTTCATATTCAAATTTTAAACTTTCTCCTCCTCCTTTTTTTGTCTTCTCCTCCTCTTTTTTTTTTATTTTTTTTGCCCCTCTTCTTCTTAAGAATAAATAGAATTTATCTGAGCCCCAGATGTTATAATTGCCAAGCAGAAGACAAAACATAGATGGAACTTAAGATTTTATTGTCCACTATAACCAGCATGTAACAAAAACATGGGGACAATGAGGATTAATGGTGACTGTAGTAAACCTCAATGTGAATATTTCCTTTATTTTCTTTTTTTTTTGAACTGAACTGGGGGCCTCACCACATTCAGGAAGCACACCCCAGTTCAGCATGTGGGTCCTCCGGGCTTCAAAGCGAGCGCTTCACCCGCTGAGCCATCCCAGCTTTTTCCAATGTGAATATTTCAATGAAAGACTTTAAAACTGAGAATGGTTTGAAGCATTGCATAAACCAAACTGCCTGTGTTTAACCCAAGTGCTGTTAGAATTTGAACAATATAAAGATCTTCCTATTAGCTATAATGAATGTAGTGAACAAAAGCATAAACAACTTTAGAAGAGACACATGCTAATAGGAGATAACAAGAATAAAGGAAACTAAGAAACACCTTCAGAGCCTGCATAGACTGAATCAGCAGCACAAAACTGAACCATTCCTTCAGTCCACAAGCACTTATAAAGCCTACTGTAAGCCAGGTATTATGCCAAGTGCTAAGGTCTCAAAGATGAACTCAAAGAAAGATTGTTTTGAAACATTTTTAGAGGGTAGACATAAAAGTATTGTCTGAGGTATAAGCATAGTAGGTACTATTTATTTTCAAGTGAGGCTGTATATACCAGGAGACTTTATACGAGTAGGAAGTATATGAAAGAATCAGGAACAATTCCCCATTCCAACTATTGACAGGGCAAGTAAAACAGTCTATAAGAATGAAAACTTGGGAAGAGTCTATAGACTAATATAAAATGGGTAACTCAGTGATTCATTAAAAAAAAGTTTTAAGTAGGTGTCTGTAGGATGGTAATGAAAGAGAGCCAAGCCTCAAATCAATGACACTGTGGAGATAAACAAATGAACCTGTTAACAAACTAAGGCTTTAAATAAATCTCTATCTCTGCATTTTGGCATAGAGTGAACACCATCAATATATAATTCTTCTGAGACACAAGTAGATATGTGAGGCTACTTTTCCTAATTCAGCTGTTTACAACCATTAACTCACAAGGGTCTATCAGTTGTGAGGTGTTTTGTGTGTAATTTACTTCTATGAATAAAGTATTAAAATTCCCTTTCTCAAGTAGAAATGACAGTTACAATTATATACCAGCAGAATATGTCATGTAGATTAGTATCATCCATCATAAGTGATAGAATAAAGAAAAGAGAGAGAGAATTAATGCCTGATTGATCATGGGAGAGAAGAGTATGCGGATGGAGGAACTGAGACTTAGGTATATCATGTATCATGCATATGTCAGAAATTAAAAAAAGTGTTAATGTGATATTGATATTCATTCATTAAAAATTCCCATGTAGGGAAAGCTGGGATGGCTCAGCGTGTTAAGCGCTCGCTTTGAAGCCCTGGGGACCGAGGATCGAGTCCTGGCCCGCTGCCCATGCGGACCCACATGCTGAACTGGGGAGTGCCCCAGTTCAGTTCTTGCCGGGACCTATGTGGGAGGCTCCTGGCCCAATTCCTGCCCTGCGCAGCCCTGTGTCCACCTGTGGAGTGAAACTCTATGGAAAACTAATGTCAACTATGGACACTGTTCTGGGCCCTCCCCCTGCTCTCTGTCACTCTCTGTCTCTGTTTCTCTTTGTCAAAACTAAATAAAATAAATCTTAAAAAAAAAAAATCCATGTGACAAAAAGCAAACCCATTGATTTTACTATGAAGAAAGATCAGTGATATATTTTAGCAAATAAATTTAAAAATTCATCATAATTCAATGACAGAAATAGCTGAATCAAAAGTGAAAATCTGGGAAAGCCGTGATGGCTCAGTGGGTTGAGCGCTTGCTTTGAAGCCCCAAGGACTGGGGATCGAGTCCCGGCTCCGGCCCAGGCGGACCCATATGCTGAACTGGGGAGTTCCCACAGTTCAGTTCTCTCTCTGCCTCTGTCTCTGTATCGCTCTCTCTTTCTGTCTAAAATTAAAATAAAAAAATAAAATATTTAAAAAAAAGTGAAAATCTTACAATAATGTTTTTGCTCAAAGTGCTTTCAGAAATCTTGCAGATTTCCTTGTGAATTATTTTGCATATCACCAGACAAATAGTTTTTTTTTTTTGAGAGGAGCAGTTTTGTTACTAATGGAGGACAACCCAGTCCAGGCTCATGCTGCCTGCACCATTCAGCCAATAGTCCACCACAGAAGTTGGGTCATAGAATAAGCGCTTATTGTCAGAGCACCAGTGACCTGAGAAGGCAGCGGGTTTCACTCTCAAAGACAACCTGTCTTCTCCATCCACACAGCTGGGGCCAAAACCAGAGCCACTGTTATGCCTACTGGGTTAAGCTGGCTGCTCCCTGAAAACCAAACCATGTCCCAAGCTTCTCCGATTGTAGACCAAACGTCTATAACCCAACCGGAGTTCCCCACAAACAAAAACTTCATGAACCAAGTGCTGCTCTTTGATGCCATGCCTGGCAATTCAAGCCAACTGCCATGACTGTGCTAGAGCCCTTCTTCTGTTTTATAGCCCTGCCTGGAAGGCAGTGGGAGGGTTATTTTTCTCCTGTCAATTATGGCCCATTATCAGCAATGACCTCCACCTATGCCAGCTCACAGCTCTTTGTCTATTGTGGTCAATTAGTACCAACTAAGCCTCCACCTGTCAGCCCTTAGAGCCTCCATCTGGAGGGGAGGGAGATTCATCAGGTGCCTTGATTTAAGGCTGCCCTGGGCAGCCTCCTCCTTGCATGGCCCCCTTCCCTTCTTTCTCCTGTTACGGTTTTATTTTTATTATTTTTTAATTACGCAATATTTTAGGCATATTAGAAAGTGAGGAAAATATAAGAAATATCTACGAGGTGTTGTCAAGAAATTCATGGAACAAAGGGTTATCAGAGAGGTAGGAGTACTAGTGCATAGTTTGTGTGACTTATTATGAGTATATGTGCCAAATTTCAGCCTATTTGTGTCTGTGTTCTTTCAGATATCACTGAAGAAGCACATCAAATGTGAAGAAAACCCCGAGTATGGATAAAACTGAATTTTGTGCCCCCATTAAGTTCCTCACAAAATAAGGGAAAGCACCTCAAATAATTTTGGATGAGATATTTAGTGATTTATGGGAACTTTTGTCCTGGGAAATCCATGGTTAACAAGTAGCGTAGGGGAAGCCGGGGTGGCTCAGCGGGTTAAGCGCTCACTTTGCAGCCCCGGGGACCCAGGATCGAATCCTGGCCCCGGCCCGTGCAGACCCATATGCTGGACTGGGAGCTCCCCCAGTTCAGTTCTCTCTCTGTCTCTGTATCTCTCTCTCTCTCTGTCAAAAATAAAAAAAATAATTAAAAAAAAAATTTAAAAAAAATAAAAAACAAACAAACAAAAAAAACAAGTAGCGTAGCCTTTCCAAGCAAAGAAAAAATTCCATTGAAGACAACTTTCATCCAGACACCCTGTTGAGGCCACTTCCTCAGACATTGTCAAAAAAGTTGAAAACTTGTAGTGAAAGATGTCAGATTGAATAAAAAGCAGCTAGCAGAAATGGTTGGAGTATCACCTACAAATATTTTGAACATTCTCCTTCAGTATCTAAGGATGTCAAAAATCAGTGCAACATGAGAACTGAGAATGCTCATGCTGCTATAAAAACAACAGTGTTTCAAGTGTTCAGGACACATTTTGCACCTCTGCAGAGACAACAAAGATAGGCTAACCATATTTCCTTGAGGAAAAATGAGATATTGGGATGACAAGAACAGAACAGGAGTATGCAATATTCCATTTTCATGAAAATAAAAGTCTAATTATATGAACATATTCTTCAGTGACACATTTATACAAAAATTTAGGTAGATGTAGAGGGGGACTCTATCTCACCATAATCGTACCACAAATATTTCTTTGATGAAGTAGCATTACACAGCAAATTTCATTCTTTCAACATCTTATCATAAAATTTCTCACACTCCATGAAACAATTTTGTTTTACAACTAACATAACCCTCATTGTCTCAACACCTAATCTAGATTTCTCCTTTGACCACATGCTGTTCATAACAGAAAATATTCTTTTGAAAGGTGCTATACTTCCTGGATGGCAAATAATAAACTCTACAATATTATAAAACCCTTACAATTCTAGCCATTTTTTCACTCATTTCAGAAAAGGTCTTTACCTGTCTATTGGATACAGAAATGTTTTATTTATTCCATGTATCCAACTGTTTCAAAATTGTAGATTATATGAGAGTCCACTGATTGAATACATGAGTTTTTTCTGTTTCTGTGTGTGATGAGCTCTTCATTCAGGCTGATCTGCAGGTCTTTCAGGTGTCTTCCTTAGTAGCACCCATTTAAACTTCTCAATGTTTCCTACACTGCACTTGTACTTGTTGACATATTCAAAGGTAGTTTCATAAAAATTCTCAACTACTTCAAAAACTTAGCCTCATCAATTTCTACTGAATCCACTAATATTTTCAGTTGATTTTTGACATCAGTAGTTACAGCACTTCACTGTTTCAGGACTCTATATTTTTCATAAGGTTTTCAATGTTTATGGCTACTTCTGTGACTGAAATACTACCGGTATATAGTTCAATTAAACTGATATAAGTTTGGAATATAGACACCTGATTTCTTGCATATATCAATAAAATACTTACCTAATCACATGAGCAGGAATAAAAATCTGTATGAAATACTACACTGAACATTCTAATGCAAGACTGCAGTAACCAGACTTCAAAAAATCGTAAATGTATATAAAAAAAAAAAAAAAAAGGAACGCAGACCTAATTGCTATCACAAGCTGGTATCTGCTAATGTCCCACCAGACAGTCCTGACAAAATAATATTTATTAAAAAATTGTCAACATCCTGTTGCACTGAAATATGAGTCTGGAAAATCTGAGTCAAACCGAATGTTGGGCAAAAAGAATCTCTATGGGCAGAATGGTGGTAGAAATAATAGTAAGACTCAAAGCTACTGAGTCTCACACTCCTCACCGGATGGCAGCAAACAGCCAGGTGAGCCCATTCAATCATTCATGTGTATTGAGACACTCCTGGCTTCCACATGCTGAATGGGGCTTAGTGACCACCCTTGAATTCCCTGCCACTGCAGTCAAGCAAGAGGTGGTGTCTGAGAGTCACTAGCTCAAGAAGCCTGACTCTGGCTGGATAAAGTAAATGGAACTATCTCTTTCCTCACACTGGTAGTTTTCTTGCATGCACTGATTAGGGTAGAGCCTTATGATAAAAAACCTGCAATCAGTTTTTTACAACAAAAAAAAATTGTAATGGGACAAAATTGACATTTATATTAAAATAATGGGGTGGTCAGGAAATATGAAAAAAATGGTACTGTTCTATTTTAAATAATATGTATGATCAGCCTAAAGATGAAGTTTTAAACCAGATTGTCACTGGAGCTCAAACATGGGCTCATCATGATAAGCCTGAGTCAAAGCCGGAGTCCACCCAGTGGCATGAAAAGGGCACGCCACCACCTAAGAAGTTCAAGGTGTCCCAACTGGCTGGAGAAATCATGGCTACTGTATTTTGCAATATGGAAGGTATACTGCTGATCAATGACAAGGATAAGGGTGTCATGATAACTGGAGAGTACTATTGCAGTTTGCTGGAACAGTTATAAGAATCTGTGAAGGAGAGAAGAAGAGAAAAATGGGGCACGCTGGTGCTGCTTTTCCATGACAACATGTCTGTGTGCAAGAGCAACATTGCATTGGCTACTCTTCCTGACTATGGCTTCCAAACGTTAAACCACCCTCCCTATAGTCCAGACCTGGCTTCGTTTGATTATTATTTGTTCCCAAATATGAAAAAATAACTTCAAGAGAAGTAATTTACAGACAATGAACAGGTTAAAGCTGCAATTTTGAAGGTAAAAACAAAAAAAAATTTTTGATAATAGAAATAAACTTATTGAGACATCTGAAAAATGAATTAAGGTTAAGGGAGGAATACATTGAAATGGAAAAGTAATAAATAATTTCTTGGACCCTTCTACCTTTATTCCACAAATTTCTTGATCACCCCTCATATATATTTACTACAGAGTTGAAATCCCTCTGATTTTCAAACTCTACCAAATGTCATCAAAATCCTAATTTTGGGATTTAGATTTCCATAGCTTTTTGTTTTTTGTTTTTCTCATATATATTATAGTGTGTGTGTGTGTGTGTGTGTGTGTGTGTGTGTGTGTGTGTGTGTGTGTGTTGAGAATAAAGTCTATATTTTCAGCAATTTTTAAAACAGTCAAACATTATTTAGACAACTTAGGTAATTAAACCATGACACTGACAATCTTATATTACTATGAATCTCAAGTAGCAATATCAAAAATTTACACAAAAGTTTTGATCAACAGAAACAGCTCTGAAAAAAAAAACATGTATTAACTAGAGTGTTGACTACTCCAAAGTGCACATCTCTCTCTCTCTTTCTCTCTCTCTCTCTCTATATATATATATAAATCATATATATTCAATTTATATTTATATATATTCATATATATAAATATGTGAATATATATAAATATATATGTTTTTTTAATTTAAGTACAGTGTTTAAAACTCCATGACCAGATATCTAATATCTAAGATTTCATTATGGCTACAGATAAAAATTTAGTTTCTCTTTCAGTAGACTTACTTTAGCTGCATTAAAAAAAATCAAAGCTTGTTTTATACATTATATATAAACCAAGATACAGATATGTAGCACAAAGATTCTATTGGTGAAATAAATTCTGAATTATTATATATTTTTATATTCAGATACTCTTCTTAGTATAAAATTTTATAAGATTTTTTTGGTGACATCAAAGGTTTAATTTCTGAGTTACCTGATATATTAAAAATAATGTATTCCTCCCTTATTTTATTCCAACTTCCTGGAAAGAGCAAATTGAAATGTCTTAATATATTAAATTTCTATTAAAATGCATATAAATTTCTCAGATGTGGGGAATCAATTTGACAGTCTTATGAACTTAATATCTAAGATGTCTCCTAGCTGACATAATAGCTTTAGGAGTCCTAATGTAGGAACTGGAAGGAATCAGTCAATATATATATATTTTTCCATTTGAATCATTGCCCTGTGGATAGCTACTTGGATCAAAGAGAAAACTTTCTATTTTAATAAATTTGCCACCACATCATCTTGATAGTAAATAGTAACTCATAAAATTAATCTAGCAGGCATTACATTTTTACCCTTAGTCTATGACCAATGTTTGCAATAAAATGGTAACTATGCTTTTAATTTTTATTTCTTTCTTTGAGATAGATAATTTAAACTAGTCATGCATCCATATTTTCAATCAAAATTCACTTTGTCCTTTGACATCTTTCTGAGTCTTCTGAGATTATAAATATAAGAAAGCTGTGGTTAGAATCTCTCTTAATCCACCAAAGATCTTCCACTCAATAACATTCCAGAATAAGGCAAGCAGGCTAAAATTAAACTTAAATACCCTGTGCCCACATGATCTCTTGCCAGGCCCACCTTACTTTGAGGTCAGAAAGAATGAAAATAACAACAACAACAACAACAATAATAATAAATCATATTGACAAAGTAACAGGACATCTTAAACAAAGTTCAGAAGAGGGGTTCTAAATTTCATTATGATTATTATTATTTTCTATTTTTTCAATAAATCTGGGTTACAATGGATTGCAAGGTAGGCTGAATTCAGCCAAATGTCAGATTCAGTTAACAAGGTCCAACTTGTACATATTGTATAGCAAGAGGGAGTTTAAAATTCTACTGATGCTGAGATATATGAACTAATTTAGCTTTCAAACCCTTTCATGGCTTCCATATTTTTAAACTATTGTGTTTAGTCACATCCAAATGAATATATTCAGTATTTTTGTAATCTCCAAAATGTGAAGTAAGCTTTCTGAAAAAAATCTGTTTCCCTAGTACATAGCAGACACATAATTTTTTATTAAGTAAATAAATGTACAACTTGAAGAACATTGTATAATTATTCAGGCACATCTCTCAGTGTTAAACTCTGGTGTATTTCTTGCTAAAATATTTGTTCTTAACATTTGTATTTTTATTTAGTAAATGATTAAAAATTACTTTACTTGGGCCACAATATATGGCACAGTCTGCTAATAAGAGGATAAATAAGGCAAGGTTCATGACATCAAGCAGTTCCCAGATTATAATAGAAAGAGACACACCTCAGATGACTACTTATAACCTCCAGCTTTATGACCTTTTTACTCTAATTAAGATCATGTACAGAACAAATAATAAGTCTTGTATTTACAATTGTCTAATGAATGTGAAAGATTCCAATATTTATCATAATGACAAGCTAAGTCAGCTGATGCCAAGTCAAAGTAATCAACAATGTTAAGAAAATATGATGGCTGGTCATAGAAAATCTCTCGTTTTTTAATCAGATTTAGTAAATCCATATACTTCTGAATCAAGCAACTATTAGTACACAGGCATTTTCTCTCTACAATTTTTAAAACAAACACAATACTATTTGATAAATACTATATGAGTGCTTTCAAAAAGAAATAAATTCCGCAGGTGTTGAACAAAGAAGAATTTCAGAAAGCATGTAAAGTGTTGATAGAATTTGAAACTAGAGATATTTGTCAAATCCACCAAAACCCAAGAGAAATTACTAATAGAGAAAGCATGTTATGGACTGAGGTAAAACAGAAGGGCAGTAAGACTTGAAAAGTTGTTGTATTAACTCCCATTGAATATTGCTGCCTTAAAAATTCTGGTATTTCACTTAAAAAGTTCTTCTATCTCTACAGAACAGTGTCTATATGTAGCTTTGTTCAGAGGTAGTTGCATAAGGTCATTAGTTTATTACTAACTTTTCCCCTATCTTCCTTTGGTTACACCTCCCAATAGAGCAATGTGGGCTAAAGCTGAAATTACCAAGTGATGTTGCATTATAACCTGAGCTGTGATTTTAGCAGTAGAAAGAGTTGAAATACCAGGAGTCAAAGGAGCAAGAGGAGTTACTGTCATCTATGCCCTGTCTGGTGTTGCAAGCATTTTACACCAAATTGTATAAGGGTAACTTTGTCACACTGCTACAAAAGTAGTTTAGAACAAAACCCTCCTTCTTTGCACGGCTGAGAAAAATCAGATAAAAGACCTCCACATGAGAAATTTACTTCAGGTCTATGCTCACCTATAATCTCTCCTGCTTAAATCTTAGAGGATTTCAACAGCATCTACACAGATGAGAGATTTTAATGAAAATCTACTTATCCTGTTCCTTGGCTACTCACTGGTCTAGGTAAATATCTCTTGTGTGGATAAGAATAAAGGACAACAACAGAAAGGGAAATAAAAATAAGGATAATAAAAGAACTTGAATCCTGATACAAACTGATCCTGAAAATATTAGAAATAAAAAATACCAAAATGTAGTCTGAGCGAAATATTCCTAATGTAACCTGTAGGCTGGTAATAAAGAAAAGAGAGACAGAGGGACAGAGAGAGGAGAAAAGATGTTTACATCCAGGATAAGAGGGTTGACTTTAGGAAAGAGAATGGATCATTATTTTTATCTTTGTCACAACCAGTTTATAATGTCTCAAAATTTTGTTGTCAGTGTCCAGTATGGGTGGGTCAAGTCTAATCCTCTACCCCAGAGCATGGGGAAAAAAACCCCAAAAAGTTATCACTTCTGGAGATGTTGGAAGGTGAGGCCCCCACCACTTCTATCTCTTTCATTATGGTAGAGAAGTTGCCCTTGATACTATCTGAGGAAAGCAAAGGGAACATCTTTCAGCAATGCTTTGGATAACACGTCTGAGTCAAAGCTTTGGGACAAAGTTTGGACCATCTCAGGAAAAGAGAAAGTCAAAGTCTTCACTCCCTTAAATTGTTATATGTGTTACAAAAATGTCATCAAGCTTACCTAGAATAATATACTTTGTTTTTAAATGTTCAACAATATGGTGATAATATCTAGTCATTCTGAAAGGAAGACAAGAGAAATTTTAGAAAATCATGGGATAAATGGGCAAGGCCAATAATCCATTCAAATTGGGTTGTAAAAGATTTGGGGGCATTGGGTTCTGAGTCTTGGATTTTTAGATCAATATCATACTTCTTGTCAATATTGTACTTTCTACCTATCTACATGTATGATAATATCTTCTGGCATACATTAAAAACAAAATATAACAGAAAGACCTAGGTATCTTAGTTAAATATTGTAGAATGCATAGTCAACACCTTTGTACACAAGAAACAAGTTAATGAAGTTGGATGTTTAGTACTATAGGAAGTTAAAAAGATATTTGTTCCAATGCCACTTTTTTAGGCAACTTCACTTTTCCCTGGCTTCACCAAAGCATAGAAAAATGTTGATAGTATCTAGTATCTGAGTGTGGAAATAGTGATTGACACAACATTGACTTAAAGTGAAAGAACTGCTAACAAATAAAAAATTATTTGGCTAACATTATCAATCATATCCTTGAGATAACTGATGGTGCACGAATTGGAGAAACATTAAAAATAACTTGTGATATGTCAAAATTTGATTTTTAAAAAGTATTATGAAAAAATGATTTCAAACATCTTCACATTATGACATCACTATCAAGTTTGGTATAAATAACCATGTGTTATAGATAATTAGAAATGACCTGTATGCACAAATTTCTCCAGAAGTCCTCTATTAAAAATATACTTGGGAGTGCTGCGATCTGGAGTTCGATTCCCAGTCCTGGCCCATGCAAACCCGTATGCTGAACTATGACACAACTGGTAACCACCAGGATGGCCCAGTGGTGAAGGTTCTCACCAGCCATGTGGGAGGCCCCTGGTTCGCTTTCCACCCCACATGGCCCCACATTCACCTGTGTGGGAAAAAACTATGTCACAACTAATGATGTACAACTATGGAGATTGCTCTGGGTCCTTCCTTTCTCGCTCTCCTTTCTCTCCCCCTTCTCCCAATCAGTAAAATAAATCTATTTATATTTATATCTCTATATCTATATCATCTATATCTATACTTAAAGATTGTTAAAGTACACATGTAGAGAAAAAAGAGTGTTATCAGAGAGAGAATTAAAATAGAAGACTTTTCAGATTTTCAGAGTTTCCAAGAGAGTGATAAACATTGCACTTGCAATTCTAAAAATGAGAAATTTGCAATTATTTCTGCAAATACTGAACAGGTAATGGTAAAGCAAAAGAAATGTTATTTTATTCATAGATTAGAGCAAGTGACTATCAGCAGGACTTTGCAAGCAAAACTGAAAAGCTCAGATTCAATGGCCATGATTGTGAAGGAGGAGAATTACTTAACACCTAAATTTTTAATTTACAAATTTGGTGATAATGGATTACTATAAAAAACACTTTAGAAAGGAGAAAACATCCCACTCATCAGAGAGTCTGGGTATTTAAAATAATTTACCAGTACTCAGGTTTTAACTAAGAAAGAAAGTCATAAAAACAAAGCCTAATATTTCAAGATAGCATTAATTCTCTCAATTTCCTTAAGAAGACAATATCAGATCTAAAGATAATGTTTCAAAACAGAAACAAGCTGTAATAAGAGGTATTGCTTTTTTCAGCTTCAAAAAACGTCCATAGCCAAATATTGTGAACTGGTGAATAAGTAGTGTGGGGAGACCTGGGAATTGCAATAATAAAAAGTCAATAGAGATATCTGTACAATCCAGAACACTAGCTCTGGTATTCTTATATTTCAGAGCACATGCATTCATATGAGAAGGTTAATATCCATGTCATAAGCATTAAAGAGTAATTGTTAGTTGTTTAAAATGTAAAATGGGGGGAGGGGGGAGTGGGCACCAGATATATGGTGGTGGAGGGGGACCTGATTCTGGGAACTGGGCACATAATGCGATGCATGGGTGATGTGGACTTGTACATCGGGAAACTAATTGTTACCAACCAATGTCACCCCATTAAACTTAACAATAAAACATAATAATTAAAAAAAAAGTAAAGTGTAGTTATATTACTTGTAAATTCTGAATAATTGTGTTATATTTAATCCAGGAGAAATAAAATAGAGTGTGTTTTATATAAAATTTTGCTTTCTATTTTAAATATATCTAGCATAAATGTGTTTTATTTTGACATTCAATGTTATTTTGTATTAATTTCCAGTGTATAACACAGTGGTTAGATATTTATATAATTTATGAAGTGATCCCCTCTGACCAGTCTACTATCCACCCAGCACCCTACATATTATAGATATTAAAATGTTATTGCCTATATTCTCTATGCTGTACTTTACATCCCTGTGACTATAACTATTATACCAATTATATCAATAAATGTGTTTTTAATATGTCAGGATTTAACAATGGTTGGAATCATAGAAAAGAAGGCTTTTGATATAGTTGTTAGATATTATGCTATGACTTTGAGAAAGTAGAAACTAGTCACTACTTTGACAAGAGAAGATTATCTGGATAATACATTTAATAAAGTTGATTTTTTTTTGACAGGAGACATGTAGCTTTTATAGGTTTTTAAAAAATATTCATTTACTTATTTATCATGTATTTATGGAAAGTGAAGAAGAGAAATATTAGTGTAAAAATGTGTATTACCTAAATGATCACAAATGAATTATGTAATAGGCAAGTAAGAAAAAGTGTGATTGGACACATGCACCCAAAATAAAGAAGAGAGGGTAGGAGGGAGGGAGAAAGGTAAAGAGAGAGAAAATAATGAATGAAGGAAAGAGGATTTTATTAAAACAAAATACTTATAAAGGTTGATATATAAAACACCTGATACGAATACTGACATTTCAGAATACTTCATACAGACCATGATGTAAGAAGTTGATCTGAAACATGATGATGAATACTGAAACAACTATTATTCATGTCTAGAAAGCCCCCATATACCAAGTCAGCAGAAGAGACTCCATGGCTCATTGAGGGGGATGCCACATAAACCATTCTGTGACTATACTAATCCTATTCATTCGTACTCAAGTTTCCTAAATATTTATTTACTTGATACATTAATTTATTACTTACTTTACAGTTTCATGTTTGTTTACTTTTCAGTTTTACAAATGCTATTCTATTCTAAAATTTAATGTTAACCTGAAGGCATTTCTATTTTTAATTCCCACAGTTTAATTAATGTGGCTATATGCATACATATGCAGAAGGCATGGCTGAAATTTTAATAAAGTGTATTTGTCTGCTTGCTCATAATTTGTAATTTAATATTGGAAACTCTAGTGGTCAAAACCAATTGTGGGGGAAGCTGGGATGGCTCAGTGTGTTAAGCGCTCACTTTGCAGCGCCGGGGACCCAGGATCAAATCCCGGCCCCGGCCCGTGCAGACCCATGTGCTGAACTGGGGAGTGCCCCCAGTTCAGTTCTCTCTCTGTCTCTGTCTCTGTCTTTGTATCTCTCTCTCTCTCTCTCTCTCTCTCTCTCTCTTTCTCTCTCTGTCAAAACAATTAAAAAAAATTAAAAAATTAAAAAAATTAAAACCAATTGTGACTTGTGCCAAGGTATATATTTTTTGACATGAGTGGAAAAGATAGTGCACTATGTATTTGACAGTGTGCATACTTGCTACAGATACATCTGGACCTAGTACAGTCCAGACAGACATATTGACCTGAAATATGTGTTTGTTGGCTTATTTGTTTCAGTTTAGCTCTGTAAAAGATCTGTATTTGTATTCAATCATAATCTGTATAAAACAAATTTTAAACCACTTTATGAGATGTATATACTATATTATCTAATCACTACAAAAATGTGACTTCTTTTGTATATTTTTGGTTTGTGAGGGAGCTTTATAGCAAAAACAACAAAACTCACCCTTTAAATATTTTATGGACTATTGTATAGTCTTTTGTTATTCAATATATGTCTTATGAACTTGGAATTTTTGAGGACAGTAGTTATATTTGTGTTGTTACAAATAAGATTAAAGAAAAATATTTATTTTGTTTATTTATTAAAAATAAAATGTATCCTCAGTAACTACAAAAGTATAAATCTTAAAATGTGTCTAATGTTATCTTCTACAGATTTAAAAAGTTAAAAATACCTCAAATAGGTATATAAAATCGGACATTATAAAGCAATAAACTAAAATAAAAATATAGGCTGCTATATTATAGTCTTATTAGAAAGCTAATGAAATAAGAAGGGAAATAAATATGTGCAAAAGTTAAATAAAGAAATGTGTGCAGGGGATGCCAGGATGGCTCAGTGAGTTAAGCTCTCACATTTCAGCCCCAGGGACCACGGCTAAAATCCAGTCCTGGCTCATGCAGACCCACATGCTGAACTGGGGAGTGCCTCCAGTTCGGTTCTCACCAGGGCGAGACCCCAGCCCAGTTCCTGCCCTGTGCAGCCCTGCCCATCTGTGGAATGAAACTATGTGGAAAAACCAATGATATGCAACTATGGAGACTGTTCTGGGCTGCTCTCTCTGTCTCTGACTGTATCTCTCTCTCTCTCTCTCTGTCAAAAACAATAAATAAATCTTTTTAAAAAAAGAAAGAAAGAAAAGAAAGACAAAAACTGGTAGTTCAACCAGAAGATAACTTCAAAAATCAAAATTCATAATCAAATCTATGGTGAAGAAATACTCTTCTAAGTTTACATGACTGAAGATTACAGGGCAATAGGTCTCTTTGGTTATGAATATTTTGTTGTATTTACCATAGGAACAAACAGGTAGATATAGCTTAGGTTATACATATACTGTTATGACAACACACACACACACAATAGAACTCTTTTGATTTACTAATAGCTTAGAAATTTTCATTTATGCTCAGGAGTAAAATCTGTCCTTAGTTTGTCCTTTTCTTTTTATCCAGGTTTGTCATCATATATACATGAGCAATACAAAATATGTTATTTAACCTCTCATCTTTTTCCATGTTCTTAAATACTTTTTCTGAGATTAAAATTATCTAACTCTTGAAATTTTATTAGAAACTTTTCATAAAATACCCTGGGGCTTATGTCATGCCTAAAGGTAAATCTTTAACAAACAATTTCATTTTTTCTAAGGTTAGTGTTCTGGTCAGATTCCTAACTTTTGCCAGGTTTAATTTTGGCAACTTATAGTTTTCTTCAAAATTGTCTAAGTTTAAAAAATTTTGATAGAAATTGTACATAGTGTTTCCTGAAAATTTTTTTTTTAATTTTTTCTACACCTGCAGTCACAATGTCCTTTTTCCATCTCATACTTGCGCTCCCCAGCTGTGCCATCTTTCTGTAGTTAGCTCTTGAACATATTTGCCAAAGGCTTGTTTATTCTATTGATCTTTACAAAGAACCAACTTTTCATGTGAGTGGTCAATTGTATTTTAATTTGCTTGCTATTTCTCTAATTTCTGATTTTGAATTTAACCTTTTTCTTCTGCTGTTTAGAGATTTATTTCATTGCTCTTTTACTATCTAATTGAATTGCAGGTTTAGTTCATTTCTCTATACTATTCTTATTTTCAAATAAGAATATTTTTAAATATTTAAGGGTGTGTTTTCCTGTTTGACTTTGATCTACTAGTTTTATATGCAGTATCTCCCCTGGAGTATAATGTTTGGACTTCAGAACTAAGCTGCATGGTTTCTAGTCCCAGCTCTGTTATTTTTGCCTATGTGAAATTCGGCACTTTATTTAAACTCCCTGTGTCTTTTATGGGATTAATAATAGTACTGATCTTATAGAGTTTGTTGTTGGTTTGTTTTTTTTTTTTGATGATTAAATATTTGAATGTAACTGACATATATAGAATCGTACCTATGCAACGTAAGCATTATTTAATGGTATTATTTCTTAATGTCAGAATTGCTGTGTAGGTATAAATAGGCCATGAACTTGTTTTGCCTATTAACCCAAGAGTTATTTATAAGTATTAAATAGGACTTAAGTTTTCTTTTCATTATTGAGGAAAATTCTGTCAATTTTTAGAATTATTGCTTTACAATCATTGAATTGGACCTTTGTATGATCAACTTTTTAGAGCTATTTCTGAGTTTCCTTTTAAACTCAGCCAGTTTTTGTGAATGCATCATATATGACAAAAAGAAATGGCATTTTCTTTTCTTTTATTTTCTTTTGTTTGGAAGATCTGCACAGGCAAACACCCATGCTTATTATCTAACACACATAATGACAGTGCGACACAGAAGGTTTTAGAAGAGGTGTGACCTAATCATTCCAGGATCTTTTCTACCTTTGGCTTCACTGAGTTTGAAGCCCTGTTTGCCATGTTAATTTCTTATTTGTGTCTTTTACTGAAGTTTATTTCTTCTGTTTTTCCCCCTTAATGTACAGGTACTGGTTGTAACTTCTGGTGCAGTGAGCATCTGTACTGAGGTAGTTTGTTTACTTTGTTAAAATAAAGAAAGAAAAAAAGAAAGAAAAGAAAGGAAGAAAATAAAATTGAAAATTCAACCAAGAAAATACAAAGATTTGATTGGCTTTATCAAGTGCTTCATGAATCAGACAGTATCCTATCTAGCACCCTGAAGGACAAAAGGTGACCTTCCTAAAGGGTTGTGCGAAATGGAAAATTTTTATAAGAAGTTGCAGTGGGGGAGTTATTAACAAAATAAAAAAAGGGTGTATTTTTAAACTATAACATCATTTTGGGGGGTGAAGAAAATGGCAAGGTTTTTAATCATGCAGATTATCTCCTCTTTCTATAGGGGGTGTGGCTGGAGAGGGATCACTTGACAAATTACCTCATTGGTGTAGAAAATTCCGTATTGGTTGATTAAAATTACACTAGTGGGAGAGGCTGCAAGAGCAGTCAGATCAAGTATTAAATGTAGGTTTGGTGTCCTGGCTTTTAGCACAAGTAAGGCTAGTTTCTCTTTAACTCCTTATTATTTAAATTGTGTTTCTAGATATTTGACACAAGACAGTAAGAGTGAAGTGTGTGTTTAACTCACTATCTTGAAATAGAGATTAGAATATACAGTTATTTATATGTAACACATTTAAATCAAAATTAAACAGAAAAGTAAAAAAGGCAAATACTTGTTATGTAAACCAGATAAAAAAAAAACAAAGAAAGGCTACTAATACCAATACAAACAAGAGTGTCTGATTTAAAAGTATTAAAACACTAAGGGTAAATTTTTGCTTTGATGATATTACTACACATATATTAATTTAACTGTCCTAAGATATTCTCCAAGTTAAGAAGTACAAAACACAGAGAGAAATGTTAGAGGTATGAGGAGGTGACAAAAGTATTTATATTAATAGATTTCTCAGAGTCTGAGAGATCAAGTTGATTGAAAAAATAGAATATAAAGTATTTGAGATAATGACTTACAGCTTTCATGTATATTTATTAAACTTTGATTTCTGCAAAATTGATAATATGCCTTTTCAAGCCTCCATTAAATAATTATAAAAGTTGATCATATATTACAACAAAAGCTTGATGCATTTGAAAAAGCAAAACTGGCACAGTCAACAGTATTGGATTAAACTGAAAAATAAAACCATTAATAATAAATATTTAATACCAGCCATTGATGACAAAAATTTATTATTTTTCTCAATAAATATCAACTGGTGTAAATTTTTAAATAATGACACACAATAATATACTATGCTATTATTATAGTTTTTATTTGATTGAATGTTATTTTTGAAATCAATATGGCAATAAATTTCTTTTTTAATTTATATATTTATTTATTATTAAGTGCTGTACTTTGCTAAAGCGATTATTTTACTTGTTACTTGAGTTGGTACAGAATTTTATATTTTGTCCAGTAAATTTTTATTTCAGCACCCCACATGGTACCCAATTTGCCTACTCTGGCTCTCTGTTCTGGATAGGTCAGATATCACAGTCATTAGTGGAATTTTAGTCCTATTTACCAGCTCCTTTCTAGAACAAGCTTGATGCCATCAATATTGTCATTAGTTTCACATGCTATTTAAAGAATTTCCTTAATTATACATTTGTAGACATTTTAATAGCAATTTGACAAAAGTTGAGGAGTCTCTGACATTTCCTCTTATTCTGTCATAATCCAGGGCAATCAAACTATTATTTGACCAGTCCAGTGTCAGCACAGTATGCAGAGCAGTTAAACATGCAAACTCAAAGGTCAGGATGAACAACTGAATGTCAATGCTGGCTCTCTAACTTTCAAACGATTAGAACAGTAATCTCCCCTTGTTGACTCCCTTATTCAAAGACCCTCGGTGACCGCCTAAACTGGAAAGTAGTACCTTTATATACATACCTATGATAACGTTTAATGTATAAATTAGGCACAGTAAGAGATTAACAATAACAACTAATAATAAAAATAACAATTATAACAATATACTATAATAAAAATTAAGTGAATGTTCTCTCTCTCTCTGTCTCTCTCTCTCCATTGCTCTCTGTCTCTCACTCTCATAACCAATATGACAACAAAAGGGGCTATTAAATGACTAATGGGTGGGTATTCTGGACAAAGGGATGATTTAAAATCTAGACAGGACAAAGCAGACTGCTTGAGACATCACCACACTACTCAGAATGTCATATAACTTAAAACTTATTTATTGTTTATTTCTGAAATTTTTCATTTAATATTTTCAGACTTTGGTTGACCAAAGGTATCTATACTGACAGAAAGCAAAACTGAATAACAGGGACTATTGGAGTTAGGAAAGTTACCTAAACTTAAGAAGATCCAGAATTCAAGTATAAATTGCAAAGAAAACAAGTATCTTCCTGTTAATATTGCTGTATAGATTATACAAGTTAATACATTCAGAATATGGAGCAATTAGCATATAATAAAATTTAATAAAAGTTAGCTAACGTTGCTGTTGGTTACATTTAGCACTCAGGAGTCATATCAGATTCAAATATATAGGAGGAAGCTAGGATGGCTGAGTGG
Organism: Craseonycteris thonglongyai; assembly: GCA_004027555.1. NCBI lineage: Eukaryota > Metazoa > Chordata > Mammalia > Chiroptera > Craseonycteridae > Craseonycteris > Craseonycteris thonglongyai. The sequence goes on along the minus strand of PVKE010007402.1, from coordinate 27,212 downwards.
GTTAAGCTCTTGCTTTGCAGCCCTGGGACACCAGATCTAATCCTAGTCCTGGCCCGTGTGGACCCTTATGCTGAACTGGGGTGTGCCCCCAGTTCTGTTCTCACCAGGGTGAGCTTCCCATGTGTGAGGCCCCCCCACCCCGGCCTGGTTCCTGTCCTAAACCGCCTCACACTCACCTGTGGAATGAAACTGTATAGAAAACTAATGAAGTGCAACTATGGAGACCGCTCTGGGCCCTCCCCTTTTTCTCTGTCTCTCTGTGTCGCTGTCAAAAACAATAAAATAAATCTTTTAAAATGATTCAAATATATACTATGTAATATAGACATAGTTTATTTTTCATTATGTATAGATATATGAGGGTTATATATAAAGTATCTAGCCACGTAACTACTCTCATTATATTGACCATGGCTAGATTTTTTTTCTGGACAGCCCTTGTATAATCTATAGAATGTATAAATCAATTTATTTTACTGCACTGTGAATAGTAAAATACAGAATGGTTTTTCTGTTTTTTGGTTTTTTTTAAGGAAAACCTGCTGTTTGTGAATGGATCCCTCAAACTATATCCTCCCATTTATTCTTCTATTTTTTTCCCTGATGTTTCTAATCAGAGCATTTCTTACCTCTTCTGAGTTCAATCCATTTCTGAAAAGGAAAAAATGAAGTTTTCACAACATAAATTTTTTCCAATATCATGCATATTAAACTTTTCTGAGTGTGTTTGTTTGGGGGGGGGGGCGGTGTTTGCATTATGTGTGTAAAAACTTTGGCTTAGATGTTCAGATTTCTTAGATGTGGGAGTGCTCATAAGATTAAAAGCCCTAAAAACGTTAATAGGCTCTTTCCATACTGAACCAATTTTTCAAACTGAATTGTCAATTTATTTTTAACAAGCACATTAGCTAATTTATATAAATAACTATGTTTTTCTTGTTTTATGAAAATAATCCGTTTCATTAAAAAATTGATTTAGTGATTATTTTGATATCACATATCTTTCTGTGTACAAAAGCTGATGCTTACTAAAATGATTAATGCTTCATGTAAACAGAAGTTATTTCTCTATTTTCAGTAGTAGAATCAGCTGATACATGTCCATTATATCTTCTAATGCTCTAATTGTCACATTGGTAGATTCCCATCCACTTATTCTTCACAAGTATAACCAATTCTTGGGTTTTCAAAGCACATAATACATTAACTAAAAGTAAATAATATTATAAATTATATTCACCAAATACTTTTGATTAATTTTTAAATTTATTCAGGTGACATTCATTGGTAAAAATTACATAGTTTCCAGGTGGACAATTTTACATAACATCATTTATGTATTGTTTTATGTACTCAACACCCAAAGACGTTTCTCTTTTTTATCACCATACATTTGATGCCTCCTCCCTCCCGTAACCCCAAACTCTTTACCCTCAGGTAACCACTGAACTATTAACTGCATCCATGAAGTTTTATTTTGTTACTTTGTTTTATATTCCACCTATAAGTGAGGTAATGTGTTTCTTGATTTTTTTCAGTCTCACTTATCTTGCCTAATATGATGGTCTCAGGTTCATCCATGTTGTCACAAATTGCTATATTTCATCTTTTCTTATTGCTGAGTAGTATTCCATTGTGTAAATGTACCACAGCTTCTTTATCCAGTCATCTATCAAAGGACACTTTGGTTGTTTCCACGACTTGGGCATAATGAACAGTGTTGCAATGAACATAGGGGTACATATACTTTTTTTTCAAACTAAGATTAAAAGATAATAATACAAAAGACAAAATACCCTCTGTTGTTGAAAAATAATATAGGATACTTTTTTGCACAGTTAACTAAAATAGGTTCACAGAAATATACCATTTTATTTAGGTGTTATCAGTCAAAATTTAGAGAAGCAAAACCACTAGAAGATTGTAGATCACTATTATTTGTGTGTCCAGTGCTGAAGCCTGAAGTCTGCAAGGTATACATTTAGGAAAAGAAAATAGATACAAAGTGGAGAAAGTAAAGAAAACCAGAGCATGTGAGGCTGAACTGAAATACATGAGTTCATACCTAAAACCTTATTTATCTGAGCATGTCTAAGTCCCCAACCTGGAAGACTTTGACAATGGCAATGTCTGCAGAAAAAGCTTGAACCCTTCATCCCCTCTGACCTAAAATTGGAGAAGCTGAAAAAGGAAATCTGGAAAGAGTGGTAGGCTCAAGATTTTAGTTTTCTAGAGCTTCCCTGACAAAGTACCACAAACAAGGTGGTTTAAACCAACCAAAATGTATGATCTCATTGTTCTGGAGGCTGAATCCAAAACCAAAGTATCAGCAGGGACATGCTCTTTCTGGAGGCTCCAGGGTAGAAATCCCAACTTTTTTCTTCAAGCATCCTTGATATTCCTTGGTTTTTAGCTGTATCACTTTATCCTCTGCCTCAATCTTTGCATGTTCTTTCCCCCTGTGTGTTTGTGTCTCTTATCTTCTTATAAGGACATCAGTGTTATTAAAGAGAACATATCCTAATCCAATGTGACCTCATCTTATTTTGATTATATCTGCAGAGATCCCACTTCTGAAGAGATCACCTTCACAGATGCCAAGAGTTAGGACTTCAACGTATCTCTTTGGGGGACACAATTCAGCTCACACACCTGGCTCATTTCTGATGCACAGTAGATGAGGTAACAAAATACAACAAAAGTATGGTGTGTTACGATGTGCCTCTAACCTCCCAAGTATAGTGTGATAGGACTGATTCCCCATTTTCTCTATCTGCTTCTTGTGTAACTGTATTGTTTGGTCCACACCAGTGCAGAACTGTGCACAATTTCCCCACTGACTGCCAATTTCACTTCTGTCATCTGTCAATACATATATGGATCTGGTTGGAATTGTGAACACACATGAGGACAGCTTTCATTTTAATTGTTTAGAAGCTATTTTTTCTTACTCTTCCAAGCTCTGAACAACTTTCCAAGGCAATTAAAGTTTTAGATCCTCAGCTAATTTGAAGTTTTCTCTTATAAAAATCCCAGCTTAGTACAGAGTGTGTCCTCACTTTAGAAAATCCAAGGTGTCAACCCCTGTTTTCTATGCCACTCAAGGTCATCAAAACAGAAGTTTTCCTTATCCATTGATTGGTAAATACCTTTAAGGAAAAAGTGGTTTGATTTGTTTCTCTGGTTTTCTTTTTTTTTTTTAAGATTTATTTTTATTGTATTTTGACAGAACAGACAGAGAGAGACAGAGAGAATGGGAAGGGCCCAGAGCAGTCTCCATAGTTGACAGCATTACTTTTCTGTATAGTTTCACTCCACAGGTGGGCACGGGGCTGTGCAGGACAGAAACTGGACTGGGAGCCTCTTGCATAGGCCCCAGCAAGAACTGAACTGGGGGCACACCCCAGCTCAGCATATAGGTCCACATGGTCTGGCCTGGGATTCAATCCTCGGGCTCCAACAGGGTAGCAGTGAAGGTTCTTGCCTCTTATGTGGGAGGCCCTCCAGTTCACCATACAGTTCCCACCGTACAGGGTACCACATCCAACTGTGTGGAATGAAAGTACAGTGGTGCCTCGGTTCACGAACGCTTCTGTTCACGAACAACTCGGTTCACGAACAGAAAAGTTCATCAAAATATGCTCCGGTTCACGAATTCCGCTTCGGTTCATGAACAGGAGCCGCGGCCATGTTAATGCTATTTCCTGGCTGTCACATGGTTGTGACTTCCTGTAGGAAGATTGTGGAGAGAAAGAGACACAGAAAAAAGTACACTGTGAGTACTTTCAGTGACTTTTTTTGATTTTTGTTGTGCTCTTTCTACATTACTATACTGTACTAATGTGTATTGTAATTTGTTTCATATTTTTTGTGCTTCAAAAACCGAAAATAAAGGTCAGAACGCATTAACCGGATTTACATTGAACCCTATGGGAAACTGTGCCTTGGTTCATGACCAGTTCGTGAACTGAGGTACCACTGTATGTCACAACTGATGATGTACAACTATGGAGACTGCTCTGGGCACTCCCCCTTTACTCTCTCTCCTCTAAAACAATAAATAGATCTTTAAAAATAATTACAAAGGGTCAGTATACATATGAAAGAAAAACATAGACAATTAAATGATGTATAGTAAGTTGTGTGAGTGAGCATCATCTGAATTTGAAGTAGGACACATAAGCAGAAAACAAAGCCAGACCTTCTGTTCAATGATTCCTTCCTGAGATAATATTTAAGCTGCTTTTTAGAATTTTTATTCTAAGAACACTATATTCAACTCATAAATTAGTCATTTAAGTGCCGCATGTTTAAAACATTATGTTCTTTATTTTTCTGTTCTTCCATGTAACTTTGCCTCTAAGAATCTTGTTCACACAGCACACAAAATCTTTTTCTTTAGGCCATTTTACCATAACCTCATTTTGAATCTACATTTCCAGAAGTAAGATGTTAGAGCACAATTCATCTACACTAGCTATTTCTAAATAATCATCAATAACTTATTTCTGGAAAATAATCTATCTGATTTAACAGCTTTTTTATCCAGTAATAGAAAAGTTACAAAATAGCCAAGGGAAGACTTTAATTTCTCTTCCTAGAAAATATAAAAATGGATTGAACTGATTTATGAACTAAATTAACATATTTGGGTGCAGTTTAAGGCCAATTGTAATGCTGACTTTCATATAAGATTTTCATGTGCTAGCAAATTATTTCAAGGTTTTTCTCAAATTCTTTTTATATTGATAACATCTTCAAGAGGAGATATACATTTTAAATATCTCATAATTTAAACAATAGCCTGCCCACAGGCTAGGTGGAAAGGTGAAGCAATTAATAAATATAAATTGGGTTGGAGAAGCTGGGATGGCTCAGTGGGTTAAATGTTCACTTTGCAGCCCTGGGGACTGAGAATCAAATCCAAGACCTGGCCCATGTGGACCCACATGCTGACCTGGGGAGTGCCCCCAGTTCGTTTCTCACCATGGTGAGACCCCAGCCCATTTCCTGCCCTGTACAGCCCTGTGCCCACCTGTGGAATGAAACTATGTGGAAAAACCAATGCTGTGCAACTATAGAGACTGCTCTGGGCCCTCGCCCTTCTCTCTGTCTCTGTATCTCTCTCTCTCTCTCTCTCTCTCTCTCTCTCTCTCTCTCTCTCTCTCTCTCTCTCTGCCAAAAACAGTAAAAATAAATCTTTAAAAAAAGAAATATAAATTGTGGATGCCAGGATGGCTCAGTGGGTTGAGCTCTCAATTTTCAGCCATAGGGTCTAGGGACCAAGTTCTAGTCCCGGCCCTGGCCTGTGAAACCCATATGCTGAGCTAGGGTGTGTTTCCCTTGTGGGAAGCACCCAATTTGGTTCCTGCCTTGGTATGCTTCTTGGGGCATGCTTCCCAATGCGGGAGTCCCCCAGCCCGATTCCTGCCCTGTGTGGCCCCACATCCACCTGTGTGGAGTGAAACTATGTCAAAAACTGACTATGTACAACTATGGAGACTGCTCTGGGCCCACCCCCTTCTCTATGTCTCTCTGTCTTTCTGTCTCTCTCTCTCTCTGTTAGAGAATATAAAAAATTAAGAAAATTAACAGAAAATATAAGTTGGTAGTTACAAAATAGGTATGGGAATGTAAAGTATAGGAAATAGAGTCAATGATATTGTAATAACAATGTGTATTGCCTGGTGAGTATTAGACTTATTAGAGGGATCACTTCATAAATTATATAAATGTCTCACCACTATGCTCTATACCTGATGCTAATATAAACTAATATTGAATATCAACTATAATTGAAAAAAAAAGAAAGAAAGAAAGAAAGAAAGAAAAGAAAAGAAAGGAAAATTAGCCTCTCCAAATTTTGTGATCTGGGGCTACTAAATTTTGGAGTCTATAGTTAGTCTCAATTATTTACATATCATTATGCCAGTCTCATTTCAAAAGAGATTTCTAAAACTTTCATTAAAGATCTTGTGACTTTTTTTAACTTTTACTTTTTTTTCTTTATTTTTTAAAAAGACTTTGATTTTATGCTGTCTTTTATCAGCACATTTGCAATTAAGAGGAAGTTCTTATTATATTTTATTCATCATTTACTTACCAGAAAAAAAATTGTTTTTCTCTCTGGGACTTCCTTTTATTCATAAAATACAGAGGTTCTACTAAATCTCTAAAATTTTAAATTTTTACATTTAAGCTGCCAGACCGAATGATTTAAATTTAAAAAATTAATATTTAATTGTTTACTATTCCCCTTCTGTATATTCTTAACACCCTATTAATAATCACCACATATAAGGTGTTTTCTTCTAGGCAACAATTATTATCATTTTCCTCAGCATTCAGATACATTAATTAAATTCCTAGGGAAACAAGTACCCTAGCATGATTCACCTTAGTAATAAACTAGATATTCAATTTACCACTTTTATACCTTCAACTTGGAATTTCATAATATGAAGAGAATGATATATGAAAATGTTAATTTGGCCAATCAACTATTTGTGATATTTTACTCTAAAAATGTCTTAGAAAGCAAGAAAAAAAAAATTGTAGAAACATTTCTGTTGTTCCTGTGTATAGAAATTTCTATTGATGGTTTTATTTTAACCTAATTGAATTAAAACTAAAGTTTATGAAAATTAAATGTACAAAAAACTGTCATAAATACTCCACTAATTATTTTTACCAAAGAACGGTGAAGAATTAAAATTGTCTGAGTAGTAAATTTTCTAACTATAAATAATACAAACATACCTTTTAACAATAGGTATTCTTGCTGCACTCCTATCACTATGAAGTCAGAAAACAACCCCAAAAGAGGGGGCACATGTAAAAGAAGGAGACATCTATTTTTCTGGTAAACAGTAACTCTAGGAAAAAGGTCGCAATATCAGGTATCTCAATAATCATAGCTTATCAGTAGCAGTTATGGTATAAGTAAACTTGGAACTTCATAATATTAATGTAAAGATGGTATAAGAATGTGTGAGTGGTCAGACAATTAGTGATGATAATGACAGTGAGATGGACTGTCACTCAGAAGTGAGCACTAACTGAACACAGCATCTCAGGCGATAAGGTGCAAGGTAACAGCACAGGAGAAACAGGAGTCACAACCATGGAGCTCAGTTTAAGTCCAGTCTTCACTGGAAGTCCTAGCTCTGTAACAAAGCGTGAAGTCTATTTTATTCCCACAGCTTGCTCAAGTACAGAACAGGCAGTAAAGGAGTGTGACTTTAAGGCCAGAACGCCAATATCACTTTGCCAGCATTAGTTATGAAGAAACAGAAATACAAATTAAAATGTTATGTCATAGTAATGACTAACAAAATATGATATACAAAAAGCATTACAATCTCATGATTGTTATCCATACTTTTAAGAGATGTAATGTAGACATATTTGTTTGGGCCCAAAGAGATGTGAAGTTTTGAAGCTATCAGCCAATTTTATCTCATAATTCATTCCACGATTTTACACCTCTGACTTTAATTGAAAGTGTTACAACTATTAAATTATTTTAAATAAAAAAAAAACTCAATTACAAATGAATTCACTAGAAGGAAATGCACTATGCACTTCAAAATAAACACGGAACTTTTTCAGGTTCCAGGCAAAATATGCCCAGGTTCCGACTCTGCTTCTCTACACGTAACGTGGTTTTGCTCTCCCACACATTGTCTCATTCTCAAGCTGACAGCAGGTACCTGCAGAGGGTTAAAAGTCACATTGGAATTTCTTAGCACAGAGAATTTTTCTATTTCCATGACTTTCTTGGAACTTTGGGAACATTGTCACAAAAGTCATCCAGTAGATGTCCCTTCACATTTTATTTTGCAGATATGAGTCCATCCTTAAAATGAATTTCCAGCAAGAAGAGTCGATTAGATAGATAATTTCAAAAAGAGATGTTGGAGAGTTAATCACAATGACCACTATAGCACATACAACAATTTAATTTTAACTATAAAGAAAGTGAATGTTTACTCTTGATAATGTATCAACACTTTTTCTACATTACTGGTTGACTTGAACTCAGTTAACCAAAAGTCAAGCTCTGCATGGCTGACCTGGTTGATTGTTGTGCAAAATTATTGCATGACTTCTTTCTGAAACAACTTTTATCTATGACATGCTGTTCCTTCAGTTTAAACACTTTTCTGTGCACTCTTTGAAACCCTCAATTTTTATAGTCTACATATAAGTGTAAATAATTTTGCCTGAGAGGAGAACTACATTTAGTGGTCTCTCTCCTGCCACAATATTTTATCAAACTTCTTTTTTATTTTCTTCAGAGCACTTTCCATATTTTTAAATTATATATATATAGCCTTTTTAGTATTTATTTTTCCCAAGCAGTCTTCAATTTTCATGAGAGCAGAAAGCATTTTTCACATCTGTTTTGTTAACCACTGTGGAATAATGCATACCACTGTACAAGGGGTGGACAAATAATTCATAGAACAAAAGATTATTGAAGGATTGGGGAACTAGTGCACACAATTTGATTGTATGGCTTATTTATTAGTATACGTGCCAAATTTCAGCCTACTTGTATCTGTGTTTTTTCAGATATCACCAAAGAAACATGTCAAACATGAAGAAAACCCCAAGTATGAATAAAATTGAATTTTGTGCCATCATTAAGTTCCTCACAAAACAGAAGAAATCACCTCAAGCCATTTTGGAAGAGATGTTAGTGGTTTATAAATAACGTTTCCTTGGGAAATCCCTGGTTTAGCAGTAGCATAGCCTTTTCAAGCAAGGCAGAGACTCAATTAGACAGCTCTGTCTAGGGTGGCCTGTTGTGGCCACTTTCTCAGACATTGTCAAAAAGTTGAAAACTTGTAGTGAAAGCTTCCAGATTGAATAAAAATCACATTTTAGAAATAGTTGGAGTATCACCTAAAATCATTTTGAATATTTTTCATCAGCATCTAAAGATGTCAATAGTCAGTGCAAGATGGGTACCAAGAATGCTCACACTGCTTCAAAAACAACAACGTTTGAAGTGTTCATGACAGTGTTTGGACCTTTGCAGAAACAACAAAGATGAAGTTTTAAACTGAATTGTCACTGGAGATGAAACTTGGGTTCATTATGATAAGTCTAACTTAAAGTATAAGTCCATGGAGTGGCGTGAAAAAGGCATGCCACGCCCTAGAAGTTCAAGGTGACAGAATTGGTTGGAAAAACTTGACTACATGGTTATAAAATACAGAGTATCCTGCTGATTGATTACCAGGATAAGGGGGTCATGATAACTGGAGAGTACTATTCCAGCTTGCTGAAACAGGTAAAAGAATCTGAGGAAAAGAAAAGAAGAGGAAAACAGGCCAAAGGGGTGCTTCTTTTGCACAACAATGAGCCCATGCCCAAGAGCAATGTTGTGTTGACTTCTCTTTACAACTGTGGCTTCCAAACATAATAGTAACCTCCCTACAGTCCAGAACTGTCTCCATTTGATTATTGTATTTTCCCCAAATATGAAAAAAAAAAAAAAAGAACCGTGAGGGAAGAAATTTACAGACAACGAAGAGATTAAAGCTTCAATTTGAGGGCAAAGACAAAACATTTTTTTGAGAGTATAAATGAACTCATTGAAGGGTCTGAAAAGTGTATTAGGATTAAGGGTGAATATACAAAAAAGAAAAACTAATAGTTTTTTTTTATTCTTTTCCTTTTTTCCATGAATTTGACTATCTCTCATAGTAAGCACTAAACATACATTGAAAGAAATAACTAAATATATACTGTATTTTCTGGCATATAAAACGACTGGCTTATAAGACGACCCCCTAATTTTACAGTTAAAACATAGGTTTAGGCCTATATTCGCTGTATAAGACTACCCCCCACTTCCGAGGCTGTAGTCTTATACAGCGAATATAGGCCTAAACCTATGTTTTAACTGTAAAATTAGGGGGTCGTCTTATACGCCTGGTCGTCTTATACGCCAGAAAATACGGTATATGCCCGGTCGTCTTATATGCCGGAAAATACGGTATACTGATATCTATCTATCTATACATACAGGTATCTATATACATATATACATATATACATATACAGATATCTATATATGTGAACATAAAGAGTCTAAAACATTTTCATGCTAGAGATTTAATATATAGTAAAAAGACATGATAATCAGGTTAAGATAGACAATTAACTTATCACTTTGTAAGGAAAAATCTTACCTCATAGAAAAAACAACAATATATTTCATATGAATTCAATATCTAACTTAAAAAAATTAACTATAAAATTTAAGTACTAGAAGAAAATGGAGGACAGCCTTTTAGTCATCTATAAAAGGGTAACTGAAACCGTTACAAGCAAACCATGAAACCCACAAGTTATAAAAAACACACTGATAGATTTGATTACATAAAGACCTAAGTATTATATATATACAATGAAAAGCATAACAAAAATGTAGGACTATATCTGCAGTATCTAATATCCTAATTATGTAAGATCGTATTGTCAATTGTGAAGGGTAAGAAATTTTACACTATTGTCATGCAAACAAGTCAGTTCACATATTTTATGGATGGTGGTAGAAGACACATGATTCATGGATCAGAGATGTAAAATACTTTATTACTCAAAGCAGTATCAATAGCCACAGTATCAGAATCTTTGCTCTAGTTCTCTAAACCCCAATCCCCAAAGGCAACATGAAGAAATCTGTAGACACCTGAACATGCAGTGGGTTACATTACAGGGAAGAAATCCTCAACTTAGGAAATAACAAATTGTTACAAAGGTAGTAAAATACGCCTGCCTTTGGCCCCAGAGAATGACACTTTTTTTTCCTCCAGGAGTAGAAGTAAACCTACACAGTGCTATGAAGAAGGTTCTCTATTCTTCTCTTTCAAGGGTGTTGACCATAAAAATATTCTTGAAATAGAAGTTCAGAACACAGGGCAATGAATACCTCATTCACAAAACATGCAGAAATGCATGAGACCCTTGGAGAATTGGTCCAATATGTATCTATCCTAAACCAATTCTTTTACTAAACACAGGTTTAATTACTTCTCAATTATTTGAGGACTCTTTCTCTCTTTCCTATATCAATAATATTTCACTCTACTGCATCACATTGGCACACATTTGATTTTTTACTGCAGCTTCTATACCATATCTTTGCATATCTGTGCAGCAAAACTTCTTTGAATTTCATATTCTTTTCTGCTTTGTCCTTACATATACGCCAATCATATTTTGCTCACAGAATTCCACTGAAATTGTTCTTGTCAAAATCACTGATGACGATGATAATTATATAACTTATTTTCAAAACGATGATCCTTACAAATGAGGTGGAATATTATTATTAATTAAACCAAGACAACAGGTACAAATTGGTAGTGCCCCAGACATATTAGAATGGTCAACCTATCAAATTTTTTCATGTAATTCAATGTAATGGTCAACTCTATTTTAACCTTACTTAACAAATTAGCAGTATTTGACACCACAAGTTATATAATTTTTTCACTTGTTTTTCTTGATAGTGCATTCACTGATCTTTGTGTATTTTACTCTCATCACGTTACTGTGAAAGACTGGGTTTTAGTCACTAATCCTATTTTCTTCCCTATTTATTTTCTCTTTCTTTGTAATCTAACACAGTCACATGTTTTAAAATACTATCTATGTGTCATTGAGGAATAAATTTATTTTTTCAGCACAAGTCTCTCTTATGAATTCCAGACCATTATATCCAACTACCTACTCAGTACCTCCACTTGAATTCTAATAAACTCATCAAACCATGAATTATTTAAATATAAATTTAACCAATGGCGAAAAACTTGACATAGAAAATTCAATATGTCTAGACAGCAAAGTCTCAGACTTTGGTTTGTTAGCTATCATTCAAGCTTTGGAGAACTACAAATCTGATGACTGACTCTTCTATCTCTCAGTTCAAGTCACCAGCAAAGAGTGTTAAGCTTTATAGAACCACAATAAGGAGTGTAAAGGAAATAAGATGTATAGTTACAGAGAGAGCTTAAAATCCTAGCTGCACTTTCTATTTCATAGCTGTGGTATATTATCACAATAGCTCAGAGTTGTTATGATGTACACATAAGTCATAATAACATTAAATTGGGAGTAGCAGAAAACTTAACACCAACAAAAAATGGCTTAAATATAGTTATATTTTTATATAACTAAATGCTAGTGGTAAAGAGTTCAGAGTTGGTAAAAGTACCTAAAAAGTCATCTAAAATTTAGACCTGGTTTATCTTTTATCTTTTCACTCTCCCTTCCTTGTTGTGAGGTTTCATCAAAGGTGGCTGACTCTTCCTGGTATTAATTTCACACTGTTGTCCCAAGTGGGAAGAAGGAACAAAGTAACAGCTAAGAACATAAGACACAGTTTTATCTTACTAAAGATTTACCTTATATATTTCTGAAGTTAAATTTCTAGAAGAGAGTATACCCCCAGAGACTTTCACATCCACTACATAGACCAGAAGTGTGCACAACACTGTGATTAAATGCCCTGGAGACTGCTTTACCTGAAATCAAAGGAAACTTGAACAGAGTTAGAGATATTTTCGTAAAAAAAAATAATAATAATAATAATTACTTGTCAACTAACGTATGTCAAAACAATTAATTGAAATAATGTAAGCAAATATGCACAGCACAGTTCATAATACACAGTAAATACAGGTTTATGGTTGATCAATGTCCTTTGAATATAGTTCTAATACCATCTTTATTTCTATTCAATACTACATTTCGCCAGTAAGTATTTTACTATTTAATTTGCAAGAATATCATAAGAGATTTGGGCTCAAACCTTTGCTCAAACCTAGAAAGCAAATATTAATAAATTCTAGGTGGAAGAAATTGCCTTGTACAAAGTATAGCAGATAGTAATGAGAACATCAGGGTGAATGACGTGGCATCAACCCAGAGCAAGCTGTAGAAGGCAGCAACCATTTTTGTGATCCAAGATGTAACAGTAAATGATCCGGGAGTTTCAGCCCATTTCTCTTTTTCTGTACTTGGTACTAGTTCTAGAGTTCTGTTTTCTACATACTCACTAGGAAACAAAGAGGTCTGACTAAATTTAACAAAACTTTTTAAGTGTTGTGAGCTCCTTGCAGTTAGATGATATTTAAAAATGCAACAAGTTTTTATTGTCGAAAGCACTTCCTTCCAACCTTCAACTAAGAGTTTGATAAAGTTTTCCTCAGTTTAAACTGTATTTTTTGTGCTTGTTATCTTTCAGTACAGCTTGGGCGGTCACAAAGGCTTCCACTCCCTGCACAAAATTATACGGCAATGGCAACTGCCCTTTGAAAAGGAAACATTGCCAGAGGGGGAGGCGCCAACTCGCTCAGAATCAGCTAGTCCAGAAGTGCTAAGCAGCGGCAAGGAATATGGGAGGGAGATGGTTGGGGCTCAGGGCGTTTTGAGAAATTAATTTAAGAGACTTCTACTTTCTTCATGAACCCCTCTAGTTGAATGCTACTTTTCACTGCATGAAGCTCCTGCCGGTGGAATTCACCACGGCTGCAGGTCAGCAATCCAATATATGACTAGATTTCAAAACAAGCTCACTCTACGCTGTGAGAAAAAATACCACCATTATCTATCTGCCAAGACAGGGGACTAGTACCGTGAGCTATGAGGTTAAAGCACACTATCAGTAGGTACCAAATTAATTTTTTTTCCCTTAATCTATAGTGTATTACAGTAGAAACACCACTGAAAGACTTTATTTTACCCTAGAATATGAAGTTTGAATTACATCAATATATGGACATTGAGTATAATATATTAGTATTTATTTATTCAAAAAGAGAAAAATAAGATAATAATTTTGTCAGTTTTACTTTCTTATGAAGTTTCTGTGCAATATTTTTTGAATGAAAGCATAATGTGTAAACCTGTTTCTTTCTTCTTCTTTTTTGTTATTGTAAATTGAGCTCATTTTATTAATTATAGTACTTAGAAACATCATTAGGTGTTTACCATATTATATGTAAAGCGTATCCTTAAAAGTTTGTATAGGGGAAGCTGGGATGGCTCAGTGGGTTGAGTGCTCAATTTGCAGCGCCAGGGACCGGGGATCGAATTCCGACCCGGCCTGTGCGGAACCATATGCTGAACTGGGAGCTCCCCCAGTTCAGTTCTCTCTCTGTCTCTGTCTCTGTATCTCTCTCTCTCTCTCTCTCTCTCTCTCTCTCTCTCTCTGTCAAAAATAAATATAAATAAATAAAAATATATTTTAAAAAAAGTTTGTGTAAAATAATTATAAATAAATTATGGTTCAAAAAGGTAATATTTTGAACTTTTTCATAGATAAAAAAAATTCTCTTTAATTTATATTTTTGTTTTTGAATTCAGACTGTCATTATACTCATACACTTTCATGAAACTAGCTACACAGGCTTTTAATTTGCTTCCAAAATTTTTTTTCTAAATTAATTTTAAAAGATATTGACAACAGTTTTTTAAATTAATTTACATCTAAGTTTTATTATTAAAACAGTTATATGCCTACAATATGTACATACTTATCCAAATGTCTTCTAACTTGTACATTTGTAGCATTGGATTCACGTGTTGAAGAGTGATCACAATGATACTAAGACCTGGTAAAAGCTTCCAGAATGGTTAAAACTGTAGGCATATTTATACTTATTTTTACTGATAAAACGGTTAAATTTTTAGCATTTGATTTGTTCTAGGCACTAATTCAGTTGCTTTATGTACATTGTCTTCTTTAATATTAGTATTTTAATTTGACATAATTCTCACAAGGTATTTTTTAAAGATTTATTTTACTATTTTTGACAGAGACAAAGAGAGGCAGAGACAGAGAGGGACAGAGAGAAGGGGGAGGGCCCAGAGCAGTCTCCAGAGTTGTATGTCATCAAGTTCTCAACATGATTTCATTCCACATGGGTGGGCAGGGGCGGCACAGGGCAGGAACTGGGCTGGGGGCCTCCCATGTGAGCCCTCTCGAGCCAGGGGCCAAACCAGGGGGTAAGAACCAAACTGGAGGCCTACCACATGGGAAGCACACCCCAGTTCAGCATATAGGTCCACATGGGCTGGGACCAGTATTTGATCTTTGGTTCCTGGGCTGCACAGCGAGGGCTTAACCCACTGAGCCATCCCAGCTTCCCCACAAGATATTTTCTGCATTAGCTCCTATCCATTTTAAAGATAAGAAAATCTGCATTTGAAGAAACAGATTAGCCAGCCAAAATTAATCCCTAGAGGGGAAAATCAAAGCTAAAGCTTAGTTTTATAACTTGACATTAATTTTTTTAGGTGAAATATGTGATAAATTAATACAAAAATTACTAATACTATTATTGGGAAAAAATAGCTGAAATAATTAAATTATTAGAAAGAGAATTAAGTGATATAGCAGTTAAGAGTATTAAGGGGAGTGCTGGGTAAAGTAATAACTTGAGACATTAATCTCAAGTCCTTAGTTGAAACAATGATTTTGAAAGCTAAAGCTTTATTTTAAAAATATTGTATTTCAGAATACAAAAGGTATAAAAAATAGTAAAACTATATGTATTCCTCATTCATCTTACTAAGAAAATACTATGAATATAATTTGTGACTTCCTTTGTTTCTTTCTCTAGCCAAATATATTCTTTTCTCTCTTTTATCCTGAATTTAGTTACTAATAATTTCCATGCATTTTGATTAGTTTATATCCACAGAGTTCAAAATTAAAAATATAAATAGTGTATAGTTAAAATTTACTCTTACCCCTGCCTTCATTTGTCATAGTGTCCTCTACTATTCAGTCATTTCCTCTTAGGCACATGATTTTAGTTTGTGTGTGTGTGTGTGTGTGTGTGTGTGTGTGTGTGTGTGTGTTGTGCTATTTTCCAGAGTTTTATTATATCATGCTTTTCTTTATACAATTTTAATATGTTTGCCTCTGTCCACAAAACACAATATCATTCTGTATGTTTTATTCTATATTAACTATTCTTCTATAACTTGCTTTTTATATTCAAAATTATATTTGTGAGATTCATACTCATTTGTATTACAACATCTGAGTTATTTATTTTCATTGCTGTACAGTACCTCAGTGTATATATGTACCACATTTTTAAAATGCATTTTACCATGGACTTTAGCTGGTCTCAAGTTTTTTATTATTTGTTTGCTTGTTTGTTTGGTGCTGTTTTATGAACAATCCTGCTATGTTATAAACAAAGCTGCTAAGTGTTACAGATCTTTTTGTGCATATATTTGAACAAGTCCATGTGTGTGTGTGTATGCATGTGTGTGTATGCATGTGTGTGTGTGTGTGTGTGTGTGTACGTGTTGCGGGGCCATAGGTTCAGCTTGTTTCTGTCTTCACTTGATATTGCCAAATCGCTCTCTAAAGTTGTTTTGTCAGTTTGCTCTCCCACCAAAAGCAGAGCATTTTTTTACTTCACTTTCTCAGCTATACTTGCTTTTGGCTGCCTTTTAAATTGTTGTTTCTCTTTTTTTATTGTTAAATTTACTGGGGTGACATTGGTTGGCAATATAGTTTCCAGGTGTACAACTGTACATCACATCACCTATGCATTGCAATATGTGCTCACAACCCAGAATCAGCTCTCTCCCCATATCTAGTGCCCACTCCCAACTCCACCCCTGCCCACTCTTCCTTCCCCCTCCTCCCTTACCCTCAGGTAATCACCAAACTATTGAGTGTGTCCATGAGTCTTTGTTTCTTTGTTCCTTTCAGTTTTATATTCCACCTATAAGTGAGATAATATCTTTCTTGATTCTTTCAGTGTTTTAAATTTTTGTCAATGTAGTTATTGTACAAGCATATTGATGCCAATTTTTGCATTTGCCTGTTATTATTACACAACGATATGGCAAACTTTCCTGGTGGGCATTTAGATTCATTTGAATGCATCCTAATTTTCAATTCCCTGTGAATTTTCCTTACTTTTGAGAGCTCAATTCTTCATTTCAAAATATATTTATTACCTGATGACCACACTTCTGGTGTGTTTGGCAGAGTTGGATGTAATGTTGATGAAAGTCAGGAAGGCCAGGGATGAGCAACGAGACCTGGATCCATTTTATGTGCAAAGATGCAGAGTCAGAGTCGAGAGATGGTCCAAGTTATGTTTAAATTCCCAGAAATAGCAGACGGGTCCTTTCACCTATAGTAGTAAGGATAGCCCCTAAAAGAGAGCCTCAGCACCTGAACTTGAGTACAATTAGAAAGTAGTGTCCTGCACCCCTGTTGCACATCATAAAAGAACATGAAATACTAATAATGAAAACTAAAGAAACATGAAAGAAACCAGAGCTTTATCTTGGCATTTTAATTACTATTCTGTAAAGTCTGCTTTTGCTTTGCAAGATAGGCAATATTGTTTAAAATAATAGAAAATCCCTAAGATTTAGAGAAACATGGAAATGGGGCTTTTAAAGAGACAGTAATTTCTTCCAAATCATAGATATTAAAGTAGTGACTGTAAGGTCATCTGAATTTGGTTTCAGTTTTACTTAAGTCCTAGCTCAGCAAAAATTTTGCTACAAAGAAATATTTACAAATATAAGACACTGAGTAAATATTTATCGATTTAGCTAAGAAACAAATGTATTGACCTAAATGTACGTACCTTCTGATTCATAAGAATCTTATAAATATTTCTAGAGTATTAGTTGTGTATTCACAACCATATTATAAATGCCTTTAAAATGTAGTGTATTTTAGGCTTTTATGTAAAGCCATTTAAAAGTTTGTACAGTTACTCTAGGAAAATGGTCACTAATTTCTTCCACATTTAATCAGAAGGTATTTGATAAACTAGTCAAGAATAGCTGAGGAGGTGGTTGAATACTGTTTTTGCCAATTTTAGAAAGTCATTTACAAGTTGAAACAGACAGGAATTGGAGGCTGAGAGAGTTATAGGCTTGCTCTAAGGACTCCCAAACACTGGTTAGTATGATGTTTGAGGGACAAGTACTACCACCTCTCCACAGGTAAAATGACAAGTACTTTGAAGAGACCTTTGGGGCTTGAGAAAGCCTGATGTTGTGGACCATCGGTGCAATGTTCATGAGAACAAAAGAGAGTGGCAGAGACAGATACATGAAAGAGAGAGAGAGATGACACTTGATAATTTTAGATCCTGCCCAAGAAAAACACCTGGAGTGAGAAGCACACCTTAGCAAAAGGGGGCTTGATGGAACTAAGGGATCAGCAGAAAGAGGTGAATTTGGTAGAGAAAAGGAAACTGCAGGTGATAGTATGCCCCACATCTTCAGCAGTGGCTGGTGGTATTTGAAGAGAGAACATCCCCTTTAAGCACCAGATCACTGCCAGTCAGGCAAGACAATTGGACCCCTACTTGGACCCCATTTATAAGCCTGAACTAACTGAAATTCAGAATTTTTATTATTACACTGAACAGAATATTTTAACTACTGAACTGACATTATCGTAGGGATGAAAGTGGCCGGAAAGGTTTTGGTTTTTTTTTAATATAATTATTAGCTTAGAATGAACAGATAAGCAATCTGGGCTGTCTGCCCAAATTATATTGCATGGAAGGAAAACAATGATCCACAGATATGGTTATAGAGGTAATTATGAGGAGAAAATGTCTTTATAATTGCACCTCTGGGTCTTACGTATTCAATATAACAGTTACAAGAACATGGAACAAGCTAACTACTTCAAGTCAAATAAGATTGGATTCTAATTCTATTGTATCTAAGAATTTCAAACAAACCATGTTAACTTGAGTCCCTTAATTAAGTTCTCTGAGTTCCAAGATCCGAGTCTGCAAAATGTGACCTATACAGATTAAATGCATTTATGTATATAGAGAAACAGACTGCTTGGTACATGGAGAATGCATAGGATATATAAATTTCCTATAGCAAATAACAGAGTTCAGAGTAGACTTATATGCTTACTAAATGCATGTGAATTCAGCTCAATTCAACCAATCTTTTTCTTTCCTTATATTTATTATCATCATAATCAAAATGTCATTGAGTTCATAGAGGAAATAGCAAAATATGACCCTTGCGCCAAAACAAAGTCACCAACTCTTTTTGTAAACTAAGTTTTATTGGATATGGTTTCATTTAATTTTTACAAAAACTTCTTTGTATTAAACTCCAATTTTCAGGGCTTACTATAAAAATAAAGAAATGCATTTCTCATACAGAATATGTAACCCTTTGTAGGGAAAGATGGAAGACAATTCTACTCCACATAGTCATACAGGTCCCACCATCTTAAGCTACACCTCTGGAATGTGCTTCCTCCTCTATTATCACTGCAGAGGAAAGCATGATATTCATTGGTTCTTAAATTTTTCTGCATGGAAGTGACAATGATCACTTCTACATCACTTCCACTCATAACCTATAATCCGGAGCTAATTTTATGGTCTCAGGGAAAGCCGGGATGGCTCAGCAGGTTAAACACTCGCTTTGCAGCCCAAGGAACAAGGATCAAATCCCGGCCCTGGCCCTTGTGGACCCATATGCTGAACTGGGATGTGCTTCCCATGCGGGAGGCCCCCAGTTCGGTTCTCACCCCTCGATTCATCCTCTGGCTTGAGGGGGCATGTCTCCCATGTGGGAGGTCTCCAGACCAGTTCCCGCCCTGAACACTCCCGCCCACCTGTGTGGAATGAAAACATGTTGAAAGCTGATGACGTGCAACTGTGGAGACTGCTCTGGGTCCTCCCTCTTCTCTTTGTCTCTGTCTCTGTCAATAACAATAAAATTAATCTTTCTAAAAAATTATATGGTTTCACCCAGTTGGAGTTGAGGTTGGAACATATGGATATTTGATGGTTAGTATGTCTTTGCCAGATGAAATAAGAAACATTTTATTTAAATTTTAAAGATAAAGATACAGATGATGAAAGACACTAAGAAATTTGTTCAGGTCTGCACAGCTAGCAAACAGCAGAGCCAGAATTAAAATCTAAGCTTGTAGATCTCACAGAACTTTATATCTTATTGCTGTATTCCTCTTTTCCCTAAATATTTTTATATTGACCTTTATCCTCTGAATCAGTCCCTTTATTCCTATTATCAAGTTGGTTTTTAACATAGGATATTTGATATGATAGAGGTTCTCATCTGATAGGACATGATCTTTACAAAGAATCTCTTCTTTATTTGTCTACCTGATTATACACCTAATTGAAATGGATATATTTTTGTGTTTATTTATTTAAAATCTCAGAGAGTATATCAAAGAATTGATGAACACATCCTGCTGAAAATTTTCTCGGGCATATCATTCACAATTAGATTCACTTTTTCTCCCATGCCATTATTCTTTTCCAGAAGTTGAAGTAGGCAGATTTTAGATTTGCTGATTTTAGATTTATTACATTCTCCAAATGTAATAAATGAATGACATCCTTATTCATGAGAATCTGTTCTCATTTAGAAGCCCCACCTATGCATGTACCTTTGCAATGCAATCCTCAGGGGAAATAAACTTAAAAGCCTATATGATTTCTAAGCAAAGATGTACAATAAAGGCAATGATAATGATCAAATTCAGATATTTGTAGAAATAAACACCTTTGGAAATTCAATTCATATATGTGGAGTGCTATTCAAGAACTACAGAAATACTTTAATTGTACTTAGAATTGTATTTTCCTATTTTTGGAACTTTAATAATTCATTCACTATTATCATTCTCTCAGCTCCTAAAATAAAATACTGCTGTGATTAATATATATTTTTCATAAGTAATTTTTCTAAACTCAAACTGATTTTATTCTTTGCTTCAATAAGCAACAACAGGGTATGTAACCAACTACCAAGTCATGAAACAATGGGAATGTGCATACAGGGAGAAATAGTTGCTTATAAATTACTCACTGATTTTGTAGATGCACAAGTATAAAGTATTTTTAAATACTTTATATTTTACAATCAATATAGGTTGTAAACATACAGCTTTCAAAAGAGAAAATACAGTGGCTATTAAATGTAAATAAACATAAAATGATCTCAATAACACTAAATAGGTAAATGCAAATTGGAACTCCAATGATTCTCTGCTTTTTTTGCCATATTAGCTAAGATTAAAAAAAAAAGTAAGACACTGTATTTTGACACGTATTTTTTAAATAATGGTCTCTCTCACATATTGCTTGTGAAAATGTAAATTGGTTAAGCCTCTTTTGAAGTTAACTGTAGATATTTGTTAAATTATTAACCTATATGTCTATAGACCTGAAAAACAAAAAACAAAAAAATACTTCTGGGAATCATTTTAGAGAGTTGTTCAAAGATGCATGAATACTTACATTTGTTTTAGTATTATTTGTAATGGTAAAAAAAATAAACTTTAAAAATCTATCACTTGAGGTTAATTAAATAAATTATGGAATACTACGAGAAGTAGTCCCTCAAAACTGAAATTTCCTTCTGGAGGTTGGATCCTTTGTAGGACAGGTTTCCCCCATCTGCATTACCATATCAGCTGGTGTTGCTGTGAAAGGCTGCATTTGACTTCAGTGAATTGATTTTAAAGACTTTTTCAATGCTTTTGCCCATTTCACGATGGTGATTTACATGAACAATGTGCAGCATGACAATGCACCTGCCCACACCACACCAAGTGTTCAGCAGTTTTTGACCAAAAACAGCATTCATTCCTGCCTCCCATCCTCCCTATTCATCCAATGTTGCCCCAAATGACTGACCCTTGTTCCCCAGATGAAAAAATGAGAAACTTTTTGACAACATGAAAGAAGTGAAACAAAAAACAGCAGAAGCATTAAAAGCATCAAAATCCACAAGTTCAAAAACTGTTTTGAGCAGTGGAAGTAGTATCTTGATAGTTATAATTGCATCAATTGGAGAGTATTTTGAAGGTGACTAAAGTCTAAACAAGTAAAAATACAGTTTTTTATAAATGAATTCAAGTGTTGTTCTTGTTTTTTGGGGTTTTTTTAGGGGGAGGGGGGTTCGGGCTTTCATCTATAACTGAAAAATTCTATGGCCTAATACAGAATGATCAGTAACATGTAGTGCTGAGTGACTAAAGAAAGAAGCAAAACAGTGTGTCTTGAAATGCTACCATGTGTGAAATATTGTATTTCTATTAAAAAATAAAACCATGCAGGCTATTTCAGAAACTGAGGGTGGGAGTGTGGAGAGTTTTCTCTAGGGGAAACAGCTGACTTGGAGGAAAGGTGGAAAGGAATCTTACTTTTCAGTGTATTGTTTATATTATAATTTGTATGCAATGCCTATTCAAAAATGATCAAGAAAACAAATAGCTTGGAAAACGGTGTTGAATTATAACATAAGAATTACAGGGAATGCTGGGATTGCTCAGTGGGTTAAATGCTCGTCTTGCAACCCGTGGGTCTGAGGAGCAAATCCTGGCCCTGGTCCATGCAGACCAATGTGCTGAACTGGGATGTGGCTTCCAGTTTGATTACCACTGGAGCAAGCTTTCCGTGTGGGAGGCCCCCAGTTTGACTCCTAGCTCATGAGCCATGCCTCCCATGCAGGAAGCCCCCAACCCAGTTCCCGCCCTGTGAGGCCCCCCACCCACCCGTGTGAAATGAAACTAAATTGAAATAGATTGTGTACAACCATGGAGACTGCTCTGGGCCCTCCCCTTCTCTGTCTCTCTCTGTCTCTGTCTCTATCAGAACAATAAAATAGATCTTTTAAAAAATGCAGAGAAGATTATTGAATTATTACTTTCTATAAGAAAGAAATATTGATATATTATAGGACTTTAAAATTTATATTTAATAAAAATAGATTTTATATTATTTCAAGTATGTATATGATATTAATAGTAAAATGTGGTTCTTGCTATCCTCCATCTCTATCTCTGCCTTTTATAAGAATTATAATATTTAATTTTAGATAATGATGATTCTCCAAAAATTATCTTGTGCTTTTAATTATTCAAGTGTTCAGTCTTACTAAAATCATTCTAATTATTCCCATTGCTCAACAGTATTAGTAAAAATTGCATTTAAATTTAAAATAATTTAGAGAGCATTCCTAATACTCCCACAAGCGTTTAGCTATTTTTATATTTTTACCTCTTGAGTTAAAAAGTAAAATTAAGAAAGATTGAATGTATCTAATATCATTGTTTATTTTTAATGATTCTGCTTTTATTTCCAAAGCAATACCATAGAAAGTAGATTAAAATTAGCCTCCTCTCTCTTTTTTGATTTGTAAATGTCACCTCTTTTATTGTATCTCTTCATTTACACTTTTAAAATTTTTATGATGCTCATATTCTTTTATTATCTGTTAGGTTAATCAGCAGACAAGGTTTTATGTACATTTTCTAGTGCATTGCCCTTGAGAAATAAAGATTATTGTTCATCCTGAATAAATAAATACCATGTAAGGTTGTAATGGTAGAGTTCAAATAATATGAGCTGCCACTTAACACAATCTCTTGTCTGTTAAATTATGCTATCTATTTTCCAAAATAGGTTTCATACATTCATATACACAAAAGTAGTGTGTAGTTTTCAAATAATATGTGACATTTGGAAAACCAAAAAAACTTATTACAATGTCTATTAAATTATTTAACAAATAGTTTTGAGACTATGATTCTTGTATTTAAAATTGATTTGAGTGGGAAGCAAGGATCCACATTAGCCTAAAAATTAAGAATTAGAAGTAGAAACAATAAATACATTTTTTTCATGAGTAAACCTTGAAATTTTGATTAAAGTTAGATAAATTAAATTACTTTGGGCTGAACTGCCTCTCCCCCACCTTAGCAATACTATTCTCCACAGTCTATTTTTTACAATTGTGTATATAATTTGCAATGATGTCATTCAAAGACTCTGCATACCATTTCTTCCTTGTATGCCATATAGAGTTGACAGCAGAGGAATAGTAAGAAATACAATGTCCAATTTGAATATGAATCTTCATTGAAATTTCCATTAGTGGATCTTTTAAAATCTTTACCATAAACTTTCTAGGCATAGTATGCTTTTTCAAAATCTTTACTAAAGTTTCTCTAAGCAAGAAAACAAATTCTTTTCTGTGACCTTTGGAAAGTAACATCGAAGCTTTAGTTTTCTTGATAGTGATGCAACGCAACAATCATGAAATGTGAAGTCCAAATCATTAATCCTGCCATAGATTAAGATGAGTATACTTGCACTGTACCCACAAAGAGCCCTGTGGACATTGTCCCTATCCTACAATGCCTCTACACATTTTCTTAACTAAATTGTCAATTCTGGAACCATGCTACAGTGAATTTTAAGGAATTCAGTAGTGTGATAGACATGGTTACTGGCAGTAAGTCAGAACTATATGAGAAGAAAATAAGTAATAATAACATATAGATTCCCATTCCTTGTTTTATCTGAATACGGCAAGTTAACATCTAAAGAAAACCTTTTTTTTTTTTTCATAAAGATGAAAACATTGTCTCATATCAAATACTTTAAAAGGTTGAAACATCAAAACTGAAGTTTAAGTAAGTCAGTATTCTCTTGTATCCATTCAAAAGTGGGAAAAATTGAATCACCTCTATCACTCTTTTATCTGGAATAACCTTAGTGTAAGAAACTTGTTAATGACCCTAAAAATCAGCATGCTTAACTGTGTAGATAAATTTGCTTGGGACTGGTAATAGTTTTGAAATCTTGAAAATCTGGTCTCTTTTGAAGATAAAATTAAAAACTTTATTCAAATTGCTCAAAGATAATAGTACTGGTCATGCTAAGGGGACAATTATTTCCTAACTCTCATGAGCATAGTTGTTGATATTTTTATCTCACTGAGTGAGGACTTTTTACCAAAAGAACATGATCCATTTACCTTTCTTGGTGAAGATGATAAGTGGTAATTTAAGAATTTCTGTATGGAAAATGATATGGTAGAGGTAAGTGGATACATGTAAAAGTTATATTGAATGTATGCTCATACAGGGACAACAGTAACAGAACATGTAGGAAAGTCCCTAAACTAATTTCTTCCAAACTACTTGCTGACTCCAACCATAGACAAAAGTGCTGAAATGCTGTACAAAAATTAGCACCCAATCCGAGTACAAAGACCGTAATAACCGCAATTCCTGGCCATAGATCTAGATCACACAACACACCAAGTACTGGAAGCAACTCTCTTAACTCTGCTCTTCGAAGACATATAAAAGTTTGCAGGCTCATTGTCAGGTTTCATACAGTGTAATGACAAATCTTTAAATGTGGATCAAAATTTTGGTAGGTTATTAATTTTATGAACAGCCTTCAACTACCACATATTGTCAAATTTAGTAGGCCAGGGCAAAAGTAAATGTGGTTTTGGACCATAAATTTTTAATCATTAAAACTAGGATCAAATGTATCTTTATTAATCAAAGTAAAAACCATTACCATCAAAGCATTCATTCCAATGAAAAATAATTTTGTGTATTTCTATAGCATAAAAAGTTGTGCTTCAGGGTTTGACAAATTCTTAGAAAGCATTTTCTGCACCCTGCTGGCTGTAGAAGCATTTGCCCTGCAAAAAGTTGTCGAGGGGCTTGAAGAAGTGACAATCAGTTGGCAAGAGGTCAGGTGAATATGGCAAGTAAGGCAAAACTTCATAGCCCCATTGGCTCAATTTGTGAAGAACTGGATGTGCGACACACAATCAGGCTTTGTCGTGAAGAAGAATCAGGCCTTTCCTATTGACTGATGTTGGCTACAGGCATTACAGTTTTTGATGCATCTCATTAATTTGCTGAGAATACTTCTTTTTATTTTTAAATAAAGTGTTAAATTTATTAAGGTGGTGTTGATTGGTAAAAATTAT
Organism: Craseonycteris thonglongyai; assembly: GCA_004027555.1. Taxonomy (NCBI): domain Eukaryota; kingdom Metazoa; phylum Chordata; class Mammalia; order Chiroptera; family Craseonycteridae; genus Craseonycteris; species Craseonycteris thonglongyai. The sequence goes on along the minus strand of PVKE010007402.1, from coordinate 1,376 downwards.
ATAGGTTCTAGGTGTACAATCCTATAGTACGGCATTTATGTATTGCATTCTGTGCTCCCCACCAGAGCCTGTTCTCCTTCCATCACCATATATTTGATGCCCACTCCCTACTCCCCCAGCCCCCTCCCCATTTACCCTCAGGTAACCACTACACTATTGACTGTGTCCATGAGTTTTTGTTTCTTTGTTACTTTCAGTTAGAATACTACTTACTCAGTGATAAGAAAACATAAAATACAGCCATGTAACAACATGTATGTACCTTAAGATCATCATATTAAGTGAGAAAAGTCAGACTGAACAAATCAAGAACCTTATGACTTCACTTATAGGTGAGCATACTTCTTGAATGTAATGGTTTCACTGGGATTCAGAGCGCTGTAGTGGATCAGACCGGCAGCAGACAGTCAAACAGTGACCACGACGACCTTTTTTTGGTGCAAGTTTGGCTTTGGAAAGTGCCTTGAAGCTTCTTCTCGGTCTGGCTGTTGCTGGCTGTCATATAAAATTTACTTTTCACCACATGTCACAATTTGATCAATAAATGGTTCATTGTTGTTGCAGAGAAAAAGAGAAGACGACATTTCAAACAGATAATTTTTTTGGATTTTCTGTCAGCTCATGAGGCAACCACTTATTGAGTTCTTTCAAATGCCAAAGAACTGTAGAACGGTCGACATTGAGTTCTCGGGCAACTTCTCATGTAGTTGTAAGAGGATCAGCTTCGATGATTGCTCTCAGTTGTTCATTGTCAACTTCCAATGGCTGGCCACTATGCTCCTCGTCATCAAGGCTCTCATCTCCTTTGCAAACTTTTTGAACCATCACCGCACTGTATGTTTGTTAGCAGTTCCTGGGCCCAATGTGTTGTTGATGTTGTGAGTTGTCTTCATTGCTTTATGACCCTTTTTTAAACTCGAGTAAGAAAATTGCTCAAATTTGCTTTTCATCTAATATAATTTCTATAGTCTAAAACAGGGGTGGCGAACCTTTTGGCGATTGAGTGCTAAAGTTTATGAAATAAGAGTATACTCGCTCGATTCACGTGCCAACCCATCGAGTGAGATAGAGGTATCGATTATTTTTATGTCTATAAGAGGCATAGGATGTTTTTATAACAAAAAACAATAATTTTTTAAATGGTATTCACAATTATTTGTTTTGAAGTTTAAATATTTTATTAGAGTGCATAACAAAGGTAATTATATAAATTAAATATAGAAAATCTCTATCAGTCATTTATTACATTTTTATTTGGTGTAGAATAATATGATATTATAATAAAATTATAATTTATATAAAACAAAAAGGAAAAATACATGTGACAGAATTAAATTATAATAATAAACATTAGTCATCAAATGCACGGAGTACCC